>VRMD01000365.1:0-24070 GCA_009872375.1 Sminthurides bifidus
AGGAGTAGAAATCCTGGCCGTGGTTCAGTCTTTGTTGGCGGTTCGTCAGAAGTGGTGCAGTTGGTTCCCGTGAGTGCTGTAAAAATCCTTGCGGAGAAAGTGGAGAAAGCGGCGAAAGCGAAGAAATCTGGTCCCAGCTTTCTCTTTCCAGCTTGCATTGTGCGCTTAATGAAGAGCAGTAAAAATATTTGAATTTTTTTTACTCCTCACGACATTACGAATTCTGGGCTGGATGTAGCGTATTTCGTGCATTGTTAATACGCAGATTGTGGTAAGTACCACTGCACGGTGCATAACTTTCACTCGGGTTGTTGCTCCGCACCCTCCTTTCTCTCCTTGACTGTGGACTCTAATGAAAGGAATTTGTTGAGAGGAGAAAGACTTTTTTCCCACAGTATCGAAAATTATTCGGAATTCATCAGGCACATAAAAACTCGCTCAATGGGCTTGTGCTCCAATTGTTTACGTGAATTCGTTATTGAGCAAGGAACTCGTTGACATTCCAGTCGGGGAGCTGACTGAAAACCTAGTGTGTGTACTCTCTGTGTAGATTTCCAAACCTCTTTATTAGTACCCATTTTCAGTGAATTTGTAACGTTTCTCTGAAAAATAACCCCTGTCTCAACTTTCACCCTGCTCAGTAATCATCTTCGGCTGCGTGGACTGGAATATATAGCGAAATATTTATTGACTTGGATCTCCGATGACAATTGACTTGGTCTTGTCGCGATTTGGAAGGATGGAGATTCGTCATTGGGAAAATACATCAATCTATCAGAATTTCAAGGGATGTGCTGCGATCGCTTTCAGAATCGGTTGACACGATCGCCAATTGAACCACTTGAGAAAAAATATACTCGCCGTTATTTGAAGCGACATCCAAAGAGAAAAGTGTCAGCGAGTCAACGAGATTCGATCCCATTTCCGGGAAAAAACAAGAAATCTGTGTCTAAAATTGCTTTCACTCAATCCTCACAACAGATACTTTCTCCACCCCATCTGCGACTGACATGAGTTCGCGGCTGGGTAACACTCCAGTGCTGTTGATGCAATCACGATAGCGCTGTAAATCCCTCATGTTGTTCAGCTTGAGAAAAAAAGTGTGACGAACTTTATCCTGCTCAGTTACACAGGCTATCAACCGGGGTTTAGTGCTGACCAAAGTGATAAATAAACATAACTTTTCCAGCGGTGAAAAGGGATCGATTGAGTGGGTTGAGTTGGTTTATAAGGACGGCGATTCTTACGGCTTGCTGCGTAGGGCGACTTACTGGCCATAAAAAGTCTTGAGTGGGTGTGAACACTGTAAAGTTGGGGGCATTGGCACAGCCATTTTTTGTCTGATGGTGGATTTTTTTACCGGGAAAACTGAAACTGGAGATTGAAAAGTGGAATTGGAGAATCGAATCAGTAACGGGACTTCGTTAAATGACGATTAACTATCATTGTTCTAACCTCAAGTCTGCCTGGTTGGGTAGAAATGTTCCAAGGAATGACGATAAATTATGAACAGTAGATGTGCATACTTAAAAACGTTACTGATTACTGAACCAGTGCGGTGTGAAATTAACAATATTTAACTTGAATTAAGTGCTTAATAGATGAGTAATTAGCACAGATTCCGCGAAAGGCTCGTGGTGGTACATGGACGGAAGTATTGTAATTTTACTTTGCGGTATGCAAATGGATTGAACCGTTACACGGAGTGAAAGTCTGGAGAAAGGTGCGAATCGCAAGTGGTGAAAAGTGTGGCGGTGGGTTCCTCCAGGGCGTAGTTGACTCCGTTCCTCTGTAATGATGCCATTCATATTCATCTACGAATAAGGAAATCAAGGCTGGCAAGCCTCTTGGGTAAGCGACTTCATTCCGAGAAACGGTCGTAATCATTTCATGAAAAGGACCGTAGAACAGTACTGCTTCGTTAAATCCTTTTGACAAGTTGTACGAGAGCGTTTATCGTGGCACTTTTTCCAACCGCTCTCGTAGAATTACCTTGAATAGGCGTAACAATGGTGAAAGTAATGCTACGGTCCTCAGAACCGCAACAGCGTGCCAATTTCCTCAGAGCGAAATATTTTACTTCATTTTTCCCATGAAATATTCACAAGTAGCTGTTTTGCTCCATTATTTTCTCACAGTTCCCCGAGCCTCTCACCAGGGTACAGTTGGAGAAAGTCCGGGATAAGGCAAGGGCTGGAATTTGTCTTGCTCTCCGTCCTTTTGCCTTGGGTTATCCATATTCGCTACGGAAAAAAATTCTCCAAACTGCGAGTACTTGTGAGAGATCCCCTGCTGTTACTTTAGGCGTGGGTAGTTGCCGAACAAGTCATTGGTTGTGGACCAGGACGAGAGCCGGGGGCAAGGACTTTGCTGGTTGGGAAAAGTACGTTAAAAATATGACAAATTTCATGGCATAAAAGCTGCATTTATTTGGATTTGACCTCTCACCAGGGTACAGTTGGAGAAAGTCCGTGATAAGGCAAGGGCTGGAATTTGTCTTGCTCTCCGTCCTTTTGCCTTGGGTTATCCATATTCGCTACGGAAAAAAATTCTCCAAACTGCTAGTACTTGTGAGAGACCCCCTGCTGCTACTTTAGGCGTGGGTAGTTGCCGAACAAGTCATTGGTTGTGGACCCGGACGAGAGCCGGGGGCAAGGACTTTGCTGGTTGGGAAAAGTACGTTAAAAATATGACAAATTTCATGGCATAAAAGCTGCATTTATTTGGATTTGTGACCTCGTTCTGCGATACTTTCGCATCTGGGGGACAAAAAAGTTTGAGCAAGTTGAGAGAAGAACACTTACTTGTTAGTTTGTCTGGCGGGAAATTTCATCATATGCCATGTCATAAAACGTTGCCGGGAAACGTAATTGTAGCCGGAGCGTTGTGAATTTCATCTTCGACTCGGATGAATCTTCACAGCAACTTTTACTCTCATGTTTGTGAACCGGGCACACATAAGGGGGAAAACTGGCCATTGGAGTTCACTTTACCCGGCAGTTAAAAATAAGAAGGACATTTGAAAACATTTGGAGTCGGGAACACGGACTCTGCAGCTCCTGGACCCGGAAACTGAGAACACTTAGCATGAAATTTTAAAAATTTATATTGTACATGGACACGTCCGGAAAGGGACGCAGTGAATCCTAACCCCAGAATATTTAGATGGGTTCAAAAGCACGAGTTGGAGAAAGCTGCAGGGAACTTTCTCCGTTACGGTTTACGGTCTTGGGCAGACTGGGACAGTAGGCAGGCTTTCTCCAAAGGAGTTGGGATGGAGCTGGCTGACTGCTCGAGTTTGAACTGCTGAAAGCTTAGGACAGACATGGAGGATGACTGGAAATTGGAAATTTTATGAAACCTAATGGAGAGCGCGAGTAGATTTAACCTGCTCGATGAGATGGAACATGACACATTTCCCTGAAACACGTAAGCTCTAAAACCCTGGCCATTTTTCCGCAAGAGAACTACCTATTTGTATGTGCAAAAATGTAACTCATCCTGTCATTTCACTCAGATTCGGAGGCTACGAGAGCAGATTTTACCCGTTCAAAATACCAGACCGCCATTTAGGGTTCGTCTGGAGGAGGACGAGAGCCACTTATGGGAAGGAGAGAAACGTTAAATTTTATCTTAGCTCCAAAACCTGGAAAATTCATCCCAATGACTCAAATGGACTCGAGACAAACGGTGGGTTGGAGGAAAGAAAGGCAGGTCTTTTACCCGACCTGGAATAATTCACTGCGGTCCTTTTCGAACGTCGCTCTGGCTTTATTTCCATTTGAATACGTTTCGCATAGCCATAATTCATTTCAAAAGGGATACGATAGGAGACAATGTCTCAAGTTTCATACTTACCTGAGGTGAGAGCTAGGGAGTGGAAGGAAGAAGAAGGTCGAATTCAAGTCTGAGGTCTGAAATGAAAATTAGTTGGGAGAACGTGCCGGAGAAAGTTTCGCACAGGTGTATTGGTTCAGCTTGGGTGTGACTGTACTGGAACCAGTGGCTAGGTGACGTTCGGTTTAACTTCTATGAGACGTCGATTTCGTAACTTGGTGCTGGCGCCTCCTCTTTTTGAATAATATCTTTACGTCCCGGTAAATGTCCAAAGTTCATATTTTTTCCTGACGGACGTCAAAATAATATGTGATACGATGCTGTAATATAAAATTTTCTTTCTTCCATTCGATACCTGATATCCTATCAAAGCCAAGGTTTTTGCCGAATAAATTGAGGTAAACAACGGACGGTAAAACCGCTCGAGTGAAAGTGACCATTTCTGAGGGATGTGATCACCATCCAATGTTGTGATACCACATTCGGAAGAAGCCACAAACTACTTGAACCACACACACAAGTGCTCTTACTGCAATGCGAAGTAGTGAGATACAAAAAACCGATGAGAAAGCCACGAGAGACCGGTGTATAATGCGAGCGGAAATTTAGACACCCACACAGCACGTAATTCCAATTTGGTTTCCAACATTACCCAATTCCTCCGTCCACAAATCTTTCTCTATGTTTTCACTCCCTCAGTCGCTTTCTCTTGCTTTCTCCTCTGTAACTGTACCACGAGGCAAAGCCCAGAAATACATGTATGATCAGGTAGCTCTCTTTATTTCTACAGCAGCTTAGCTTTAGTATCGTCTCTGGAGACGGTGGATCGGATACGCTGAGCTGTCAGAGCAGATGCATGGACGCGATCCGAGAACGTGCTTTCACTTCCGGTGAATTTCTCCGTATTGGAATCTAATGTTTGGTGCGGATGCTTTCGCACGGTCGTGTGAGCAACTCACTGTGCTCGCATGGGTCCTAGATTTCCCGTACTCCTGCCACTAGTTCAGATGCATCTCCGAAACGAAATAGAGGAGGAGAGGAAATCTCCCTCGGGAGGCGTATAAAAGTAAAGAAGAATTCAAACACCGCACCGCCAACAGTCATCCCATTAGCATCGGCCTCCTAATCTACCCCATCTCTCCTACTACGCGCTGTCTTGATGAACACACAGTCTTAATTAATTCCGTAGCAATTATATAAGAATAACTCTAAGCTTAACCAAGGATTTGAGTCGTGCTTCCCGCCTTTCCTAAATTTTCCTACTCACTTTCACAGCCAGTCAGCATGGCTTTCTCTCCTGGCTGCAAATGATTTCAAGGATCCCTCCTCCAGTAGGTTATCAAAGCAGCTGGTAATTCTGAATTTCCATACAGCTTCCTTTTTCGCTCCGTTTCCCCTAGTTTCTTTTGTTTTGTGTTTCTGGAAAGGAATAAATGGGGGACTTTCCAGCTTACTACAGATTTAAGCCATGGTTGGACAAAAAGGTCCTGAAGCTATTTAAAGCAGCATTGAAATGCTGCAATAGGCTGTCGCCAATTTCATGAAATATTCGAAATTTGGCTGCTCCCATGTGTATGCTGTTGAATATTTCGGGGTTAAACATAACTTTCACTTTCAAAAATGGTACAGAAGTTTGAAAATCGAGTAAGAAATTGAAGGTCTAATATGAACGATGGCTTTCAAGGAAAAATACCGACAACAAATATAATCCCTGTACTTCATTCAAAGCCAGGTCTCTTATGGACTACCATTTCAGAAACAAATCGAAGGTCTCGTTGTCCTTGACTGCGCCATTGAGTTTTTTACCCCAAACCAAAGATCAGCCTCGTCAAATGGGCTCAAGCCCGTTCCATCAAAGAAGCAGTAGAAGGAAACAAAAGAGAAAACTTTCTAAAAAAAACTCCAACTCATAGAACGTTGATGCCAACAACAGCCTTCTCTCCCAAAGATAAAGTTCTGGTGAAAGTAAAGGTGAAAGCACAAGTGAAAGCTGAGATTAAATTTGCCATAGTGGTATTGCATTAATGTGATTTTAGACCCGACTTTTTCCTCTGGGCTCCAGAGCATTTACGGGACCTAATTACAGCTTAAAAGTTGCAACTTTTACGTCCCTCCTAGCTAAGTTCATGACATTCACGAAGTAAAATACCAGTCCAAAGCATAGGATACCAGTTCTCCCCCTTACTACCCGTCCGGTAGCATCATCTCAGTTATCAAGATCGGACACGAGGTTTTTAGGCTAGTAAAAAGCTCGAGTTATAAGGACAGAAAACAGATTTCCATGTCATGTCGCCAAGTCATACAGTAAAAGTTTATTGAGCAACAGATAAAGTTGATTCCCCCACTTACTTCCGTGTACGTTCCGAGCCGAGAACAAACCTCATTTTCCGAGATTACACAACTGTGAGCTTACGACCATCGGCTGGCTCCATGACTGAAGGGGGAGACACAGGGGATGTTTCAAAGTTCATAGGCACAGCAGTCACAAGGCATTTGGTTTGTAGACTTTCTCCTGTGCGGAAGCCGGGTGAAAGTTGACGAAAGAGTCTATGGAACAATCTGCTGCGTAACATTCATAGGAGGCTATCAAGAAAACTATATGGCAACACACCATTTGCCACTATCTTCGAACTAGAAATTCGCCTTTCGATCCTCCAACCCTTCAGTACTCCTCAACAAGGCCGTAGCCACAAACCATAACACTCAACAAGGCCATTCGACAGCAAGTAAACAGAGCAGGACAGGCTCAAGTAGCTGAGAGTCCTACAACCTCTCGTACAAGATCTACAGGAGGAAGGACGAACAATTTTTTTTACCCGAGTGAGAACGTGTAGTCTCCAGAAACTGTGGTGAAAGTACCATTCCGCTCTTAAAAGTGTGTGGCTGCGTGGGTGGAGCCACCAAGGCCCAGTGGGGAAAGCATGCATGTTTTCGTAATTTCAAAATACGCATCGGTCACATACAAGGGGAGCAGAGTCCTGAGGTTGGAAAAGCTCACTTTCAGCCGTATAGCAATCCTTGGTTGGAAGCCCACTTTCCATCCTATCTTACTGTGAGAATGTACGCTCTGTGACGTAACAAGTCAATAGGGAATCCATTTACACCGAGACTTTTTATTGACCTGAGAAAAGGACCTGAAGAAGATCGAGTAACGGCATAGTAGGGGACGTAACGGCCCAAAGGGCATATCGACCACGTATGCAGAAAAGGAATGCATGAATGCATTATTCAAGAAAGGCTGTACGTTTCCAAAGTCTTGGAAAAGGAAGACCGATGAGACTCCTTTGTTGGTCAAAGCGTTTGGAGATTAATTTGAAAGTAGAAAAAGTCCCGTTAAACATTCCGCCTTATGCGCCTCCTTAGCATGGGAAAGTGTCCTGTCTCACGCCCGGCTACTTGAAGACACGATGTTCATCTCCTTCACCCGATCCGGCTTCTTTGAACTCCAGCTCGCTTTTGTCAGCCAAGGAGTCTGTTGCTGAGGAAATAGAAACTGAACCTAGTTCTGGTGTTGACTGAGTGACTGTTGAGCATATAGTACTGACTCAATGCCGGAATTCAATACACTCTAGGCCAGATATTCGAATTCCGGACCAAAGGGAACCTAATGGAAAAGCTACAAAGGTTTTGCTTTTAAATAGTCTCTTGAATCAAGCACGCTTGAGAAATTCCTTCGTCTCTCAGCGTCTCCTCTCCCAGTGCCCAACTGTGTATTCAATTTGTTCTTTTCACTTTCACCTCTGGCTTATGCAACAGCTTTTATTTATTATGCGCTCTCTTCTCCCGTTTCCCCCTTCTGATCGTAACTTTCGCATGCGATAACTGTCTGCCCTGCTTACATGTTTTTGCAGTTTGGCAATTTCGCATAGGAATTCCACAAGTTTTCTCTCCCATAAAGTTGTATTCACACTCAATCGCATGCATCCCTCTGTAATGCGTGTGCTGATGGAGATTATTGATAGCATTTTTCCAAACCAGACAGGAAGTGTGCATGAGGAGGTTTTACTGCCGGTGAAAGTAGGGAAAGTCAAACCAAGTCTATAAACTGGACTGTTGCTGCAATACCGAAAGCAATGATCACCAGCACTTTCACCTCATAACGTCTGCCTTTTAGGCTGCAAAATTTTCACGTATGCATACATCTTTTTGGACAGTGAGCCATGTGTCGGCACATGAGTTGTGTCTGCAATCAAGCAATTAAATAAATGGAATGGTTATTATGGGAATATAAATTCCGGCCTGCCGTGACAATCCTGGTATTTTCCCTTGCGTAAGTAATGTGGGGTAATCAAACTATTTCGGGTGATATAAGTTACTTTCACCGGAATCACCTCCCGCCCGAATCGGGTTTCAAAATAGGGTGAAATCGAACCAGGAAGAGAGTAGTGCAATACACGCTGAGACTAATATGCAAAACGATATCCTGTCGAAGGTAATAAACCACAATGTTGTAAAATAAGAAGGCATGACAGGGAGGTTACATCGTACGTGACACCCGCCTTTACTCCGTTCAAACCCTGGGGAAGAGGCTGACTATGGGTTGCTGCCACGATGCCAAAACATGGTTGTAGCGGTCAGGCGACGGTGTGTAACTGCCTGAGGACATGCCACTGTTGCGGAAAACATGTGCCAGGGGTAAGGACCATGGCGTAAGCCGAAGATAAAGGAAAGTTACGATAGAAATTACTCCGTTTCCGGCTCCTCTGCTCTGAAATGCACTTATTAGCAATAACCATTAGACACCGGACGTGGAATAATTCATTGCCTTATTGCATACAGACACGGCCGTTAATTGTCCACAAGGTCAGTGGGGAGAAAGTTGCCGTGGCTGATAATACGCTAATACAGGAGCAAATATTTGCTCTGTTCCATTTCATGCTCTGGCTCTTCCTATATTTAGCAATGGGAGAGAGTTGCAGGATAGCCGCGTCCCATACATGGGCTGTGTGCATGGGCCCGGAGGAAAGAAGGGTGAGGTGAAAGCAGACTTTCACCAATGCAGTGGGTCTGCTGTCTCGCTTCGTGCTTGAGAGCGAGGAGCGTCGAGGATGTGCGAATGAGTACTTGAGCTATTGTTGATTTATCTCTTTGTTTTAGCCTGAGGCATTGCGAGTTGTAACGGCTTTGATCTTTTCCGTGCTAATTGAATCCACCTTGGTGGAATTGCACATTACAAATGAAAGGTGAAAGTTATTGAGAGTGGGGGAGAAAGTTTTCATTTTCCAGGACTGAGTTCCATGTCAACTTGAATTACATTTTGGGATGTGAGACACGATGCTTGAACATTCGGTGAACTTGTGAGCAAAGCTGTGTGTGTTTGAGGCAACTGGTTTTCTACGCTGGCATTCTATGAGCGACGTCCTAGAATTTTTTCGTCTGACCTAGTGGCAGGAGAAAGTACATTTAGTGAATCAAAATGATTGGAAGCTATGCCAAAAACTTTAATCGTAAATAAAATTCACAAGACATGAACAGACTCAAGTTTTTTTACCCTCGTTGGAGGAATTCACCGGCTGAGGGGGTACCAAAGCCCGGGTATGTTCAAGAACCGAATGGTTTGCAACTCCTCCGGGTACTAGAGTAGGCATACGAGTAGTAAAACTACGCGGAAAGGTCCATGTCCTGTTTTGCTAAATTCATCGATCAGTACCGGGCAAACCGCCCAAACTACTCGAAAGTCTTGCCACGTTTTGTCAAATAGATGTGAGGAAATGGGGGATTTGTCCTTGTGTTACTGACTGCAGTACAACAAAGTTGCTGTTTTCTCCTTCCAAGTTCGTGCGTTTGTTGTTATGGCGTGCCCCGAGTCTCCATGTGCTTCGCATTGGAGAAAGTGCAGAGAATGGCCCATGAGCACAGAAGTGAGGAGTAAATCCTTTCGCATTCTGGGAATTGCATATGAGATCAGCTGTCAACAGTAGTAGAAGTAGCCTTTTAACTGGCAGGTATAAAAATTGGGAGTTTTTTTACCCTCCTGGGAGTCCGGTGTGGACCTTGAACTAAGGTTATGAACTTTAGTCGAAGCCAAGGGTTTGAAGATAAAAAGAAAATTTTCATTTTTTGAGAACATCTTGTCAGACAGCAGCGTTCGGAAGCAAATTTCCCAAAGTATGGCAAGGCGAGGGAAGCGTTAGCAATTTGGAGATGTAACATCCGCAATATTTGCTGGTACAACAGAGTCTTTGAACGTCACAATTTGCAGATCACGTAGCACAGGCTTGTACCAGTATTTTTTCCCGGGAAAATTGAAAACTCTTAGTTTGCGAGTATCACTGATATTTTTGTACACCCGAGGAAAACTGACAAACAAGCTGGAAAACGGAAGCCCCCTCTGGTGACTACAAGATTGGGGACCATCAATAGCTACTGGTATCAGTCCAGTGGAGATACACAAAAAGAAAGTTGGAAGGAGGCAGGAAATAGAAAAAGTTGCGTTCGGAGAGTGTGACAGGAAGTGGGAAAAAGTAGGACATGGAAAAATATCGCATCGACAATCTGTTTATGGTAACTGTTGGGTAAAGTTGACCCGGGATGATTCATAACTCTGTGGGTTTTATAGATTAAAGTGGACCATATTTCCTGGCTGATCCTTTTTTGGACTTGTGTCTGTGGATTTCTCTCGTGCTTATTTCCAACTTTCACGAGTTTATTTAACTCGCGTCCTTAGCCTCATAATAAATGATTTATAGTCACGGGCCAGGAACTGTCTCGTGGACACGAAAAAGCCATCGGTAATTTGCCAATGTTTACTCTGCCAATACACACCACCCTCCCATTCGTAGCAGTCTTGTAAACAGTTACTGTTATCTGACAGTTTTCCTGCACTCACCTGGTGAGGAGCATCGAGTTTCTGTTCTGCCATGCTAAATTAAATGCCTAAGGTGACATTTCAATGTGATAAAATTTCTCTAAGTATCGTGTCAGTCGAAATGGTCCACCCTTTTCGTGTATTTCATAATGTGTTTACAAAATCGTCCGAGGTCTCGTTTAACATTACCAATTTATTTAATTGCCATATGCCAAATGCCAAACTGTGTCCTTGTCCGATTATGTTACGGAATTTTTTGAATTTGCGAGATAAATTGAGTTTCTGTCCAACGAGGACTTGAATTTGTCGTTGATTGATGGCGTGGCATCTGTCTTGCATCATTGTGTGGAAGGGCTTGGGAAACAGCGGTGCAAAAATGCAATTTTCTCTATTGAAAATTCACATAGTCAATACAAGTCCAAGAAGCATGACAACGTCAATTTATGAAAACCACTTTGATCGAATTACGAATTCCTCAAAAACAAAAGTTCCACATGAATGAAAATACAGAGACGGGGCTGTTCGAAACGAAAGTGAAAGTGACCAACGTATGAAATATGACGAGTTGCAGATCACTGAAAGGAACATATCTCATGATGAATTTGCTTCCAAGTATATCTATATTGCTCACCAGGAAGTACTCACCTGGTCAATAAGCCTTGTTGCAGGTAAACCTGGGATGAAACATGACACCTGTCTGTCCTTGTCCATGCTCCTGAATGAATCCAGACCTTAGTTCAGCCCATTGAGATGGATGAGCTCATTGATTCTGTCATTGCTGACCAATGGATGGCTTTCACCAACTTATCCTGAGTACTTTCACCATTCCAAAGCGAATGGCTCACGAGTGAGCAAGTAGGCTAGTCGTGGTGACCGCAAAGAAGATAATATTTGGAGAATCCAATCACCACGCTACTCAGCTCACCCTTCCACTCACAAAGACGCAATAAGCTAATAAAAATCTAATTTGGCGAATCAAAGCCAACTTATTTCATGCCGGACAAAAGCCCAGTGAGACAGACATATGGTCATAGGTCTACTCAGCTCACCCTTCCGCTCACAAAGACGCAATAAGCTAATAAAAATCTAATTTGGCGAATCAAAGCCAACTTATTTCATGCCGGACAAAAGCCCAGTGAGACAGACATATGGTCATAAGGTCTAATGGGGAAATTGGATTTGTGAAAACTTATTAACCAGCATTGAATGGGCGGGCGTTGAGCTAATTTTGGCACGGGTGAAAGTACCATTGAGTAATGTCATTGATGAGCGGCGCTCACCGTGCCAAAATCTATGGGCTTTGCCACCTATTGAATTATTTTCGCACCCTGCTAATTACATTTATTAATTAGAGCTAATGGAAGGTGTACAGCTTCAAAGTCCTCAGATGGCTTTCATCCCCTGCTGGTTATTGAATTCCGTTATTTTAACTAGTTTAAACCCACATGAGCTGCATGTCTCTTAACAGGTATACACAACAAGGTGCACACTTCAATCAACCCCTGTATGTGCTTAAAAGCATGTAGTTTTAGTAGGTACTCAGGCGTCGAGATTTAAGTGGGAGACAAAGCCTGGATTGAAATTCCGCCTGTGAAACAAGTATGTACACACCCTGTTTGACCTTTTCGCACCCGCGGAACGACTTTCTCTTCCCAACCAGCAAATGAAACTTTCTCCCAGCCCATTATTGTACATGTCTGCTCCAAAGTGAAACTTAACCTTGGGAATTGCTCTACATATCCTGTTTGTAATTGACTATGTCACTAACGTTGTAAGTCATGCAGATGGTGGGCAGGAAGTCATAAACACGAAAGGGAGCAATATCTCACAATTCTCGGTCCTTGAATGAGCAGAGGTGAAAAGTACGACAAGATGGTGAAATGCATACTGTTGAAGGAATCAGGTCAAAAATTCGACATTTTGCATCGTATTGAGCCTTTTGTCAAGGGATTCGAATGTTTCGAGAGCACATTCTGAATATCTGAAACTAAAGATTTTTTTCTCCTTTTTCAGGAAAATTCCAA
Organism: Sminthurides bifidus; assembly: GCA_009872375.1. Classification (NCBI taxonomy): domain Eukaryota; kingdom Metazoa; phylum Arthropoda; class Collembola; order Symphypleona; family Sminthurididae; genus Sminthurides; species Sminthurides bifidus. Next base: position 12,670 of record VRMD01000365.1, read on the forward strand.
AAACTACCTTCAGTGTCCACTGCCAATACCGTCCTCCAACCAGGAAAACGCCAGAAATAATTTCGTCCCCCACCCCGTCTATGGATGCTGACACCCCGTTTTAACTGCGTGCCCAGTCCCTGTGTCAACCCTGATCTCAGTGTCGTCGTTGAGCCAAGATCACGTCGTGAATGGGCAGTTGGCGGGCGTGCGTTGCCCGGATTACGTCTCCTTGAGAGACGTTCATGCACTCGGACAAACTAATAGAATTAGCAGGAAAGAAAAATTACTCGGAGAGAGCGAAGACGTGCTAGAACATTACTACTGCAGTGGAGGGAAACTTGATCTGTGTGGATAATCAGGAAAACTAAAAGAGCGTCAATTCCAGAAAGTGCAGGAAGAGTCTCGGATTTCCTCGAACATCAGCGAAGATTAAACGTGTCTTTGTAGGAGTGCTGGGCTCACAAGGACGAAGAGGCAGGAGCCATGGCGTCGTTGGCGGACGGCGGGGTGGTGAAAACTTGTTCATTTTTCCTATTCTTAGCCCTTGTTGTGAGTGGGAATCAAGGGAGTGAAATTAAAGCGAGTTTATCGAACGGTCATGCTGCTGCATCAACGGCTGGCGGAACGCAACCCAAGATTCAATCACATGGAAACGTTACAGTTCTGGTGGGTCAACGAGGAGAACTTAAATGCCAAGTCACGAACGTGGGCAACTACTCGGTAAGTTTGCCTCGGAGCTAATTTCAGAGAAGCTGGTTGGTCGACAGCGTGGATTTGGTTCGCTGATCAGTGGTGTAATTTCCCTTCCTTCATCGAAAACAAATAATGTGCATCCCTCCACTTAATTGAAGGCATTCATGCGCTTGTTGACTCGAAGCCTTATCGACCGTTTTATCTTGAGCCTGGTCTGGTTCCGAAGGCGCTCTGCTTTGCTCTTCACACTCTCTTGCACTCGCTAAGCTAAAGCTGGAGGTTTCGGTCACGAGTTCGTGACCGAGAGTCACGCTTTGCCTCGGCCAATGAATCCAGTCCCCGATCTGCATTTATGCCCCGAGAGTCTCGATGCAGTAACCTTGAGCTCGGACGGAGTAACAAAAGCTCCTACACCGCACCGGGAAATGGGATACTGTTGCGAAATTCAACTGCGGGCATAGTTTGCCTGTCCTTTATGCTTCCCTGGTATCAGTTACTCAAGTTTAGACCAGAGGTTACGTCTGGGACAGGAAACAGTTGCCAGTTTCATAATACAGCATCGATTATAGGGCTGTTAGCTGGTGGCTACTTGCAGTCGGTTTCCAGTTGAAATCCGAGGATCCATTTCTGTTTTTTTGGAGGAAAAGCAACGGAATCATCATCTCCTGGTTGAAATTGCCGAGCTGGCCTAGACTAATATTTACTGAACCCGGATCCAGCTTTATTTCACGGCCTTCAGCGTGGTATTATCAAAGCAATTCGTTCTACCTCCTTTAGCATCAAAGTCCGTACCTGATCACATTTCTCTCCTTTCGCTCGTGCGCCCGGCATTTGCCTAAGCTTTTATCTAGAGAAAATGAGGAGAGCACTTTCCTTTCCAAGTTAGCTTTAAAGGCAGAGAAAGGAAGAGGGATGGAGAAAACTGCCGTTATGAATTGTGGTTGCGAAGCGGAAATTCAAAGAAGTTCCAGGAACAGAAGAGACACCGGTAAGAAGAAGAGGGCACGTAGAAATTCTTGATTTCTACCAGGATTTAACCCCGATCAATATGCAGTGCACATCTTTGGAGACATTGATTCCCGGCAAGTATGCAAACCGGAATGGAAATGATCATCAGCCTACCTACAGGCAGAGACAGCCTACCTTTAGTTAGCTGTCGGAGGTCTCATTGCTATATTCAAAAGTTCCGCTACGACGCCCCCGTTTCCTCAACGAGGTCCCTTCCAGGGGAACGTGTTCTTTGAAGCGTACATTTTCATCAAGTCGGTGCCAGCTGGAATTCATAATTTTGTGGAACGACATGTCCAGCGCTTATTATTCAGTCTCCGTTCGTCCGATCACGAGAAATCTTTTGCGGTTGATTGAATTCGGATTGAGGAAACGCAGTAAATCAGATAGGGATTGTGGGCCTATATTCTCTGGCCAATTCGGTTTCCTTTACCCAATTCCCTGGCGGCTGCACACGTCACAAAAGGTCTGGCCTGTAAAAAGCTAGAGAGAATACCTAGGAGGTGAACCCAGCTTAAGTTGACTTGAAGCAGGATTCTCTTACAGCTCAATCTCATGCCTGAGAGTTGGCCTGCTCGAGTCCAGAACCCGTTCCGGTTGTAACCTAATCTGGAAATCGGGATTGGTGAAAGTCGGTGAAAGTCACTGGAGGATTGAGTAGAGAAAGTGGCGTACTTAAATCCTCTCGGCCCTTGTTCTGGGCTCTGTCATGAGGAAATTCATTTGTCTGAATCATCATCAACGTCACATCAGTCATGTGAACTATGATAACTTAAAGACTGATCGCTAAACGTATCAACGATCATTCGGCTCCAACAATGTAACAAAGAGTTGAAAACGAATTCTTCTTCTACTTCCGTTCAAGGATATCGCACACAGAGCGAATCAATTCTTCAATTCTCCTTTCTCTCAATTCGCGTTCCAATTCTCCGGCTTAACGCTCTGGTGAAAGTCAAACTTGAAAATAAGCGCGGGATAATGCTGCTTTCTCCCTCCTCTTGCTCCGTGACTTAGCAGCTCTTGCGCTGTTGACCGTTGTTTGGCTGAAGATTTTTTTGGGATTTTTTTTGCGAAAATTCCTGTCCCTGAGGCTTCCTTTAAAGGCTCTTCAAGCTGGCAATCATAATCAGCATCAGGGCTTGAGTGCTAGTTCAAGGAAAATGCCACTTTTACCACAGCTGGTTCACGATCTCATTAGGAGAGGAAGGAGAAGGAGAAGCAAAGGCGAAACAATTTTCCATCCACTCCAAAAGGAAAAACGACTTGGCAAAAAAAGCCGTAAAGCAGCAGGAGCTCCTAAACAAATATGCTCCTGACCCACTATTTTCTCTTCTGGGTGTCTTGACAGGGAGCATGTAAGCTAGTCGTAACATAACACATTTTTTACATGTAATTTTCTCTTTGACAATCGCCTAAATGAAATACATCCTCGAAAGATTTGTGATCCCAGCCTCCGTCCTCGGATTCCGGCGTCGGAAGAGCAGAAAAAATGTCCAGATTTCCAACGCCAAAATAATTTACACGAGGAAATGGCGGTGAGGGAAATGGGGGAAAGAAGCTTCTTTGGAAATCTATTCAGCAAATTCAAGTTCTGAAGTCAAAGCTTAAGATTGAACATGCTCACAGAACTGTATTGAACCCCTGACTTTGCTCGGGGAAGAAGTCATTGCTTGGAAATTAAGGAGAAAGCAGTAACCTTCACCCAATTTAAGGGTCACGAAATGGGGAAATTTCCGGAATTCCAAGCTAATACTGGTGCAGAAAATTTTATTGTTTTTCATTACTTCATATGCCGTGTGGAGAATTCCACAATTTACCGAGTCGTAAAGTGATCACTTGTGGTGAAAGTTAATAATGGGAGTCGGGAGTATGCCGTATTACGTCATGATGCTTTCTCTCCTACACGGAGTTCATTCTATTAGGAACTTTTGGGGGAGAAAGTCGGGCTTGGGTCCAGGTCTGAACATGCTGCAGTTCTGCCATTCTCGACATTAATACAGACAGCGAGGGGTAATTACTTCTCTGCTGTAAAAAGTTTCAGTTTATGCAGACAAGAAGGTTGGCGTAATACGCTAAAAAACTTATGCAAAACGGGACATGACACTCGGCCTCTCCGGATTGGTTGGATGCTATTTTACCGAGCAAATTCAAAGTTAGAACGAAGATTCAAAGATACGAAATCGGAATATAATAGCTTTGGTTATGTACTACCCCTACTAATAGCCAATGTTATAGACTTCTCATTTTGTATTTTATATAACGGGATCGTCTGGAAAAGGCGAAACTTTGCAAGGTGGTGCCAGATAGGGCCAATGATCTTGCTAACTAACATTTACACCTGACCCATTATCACGCAACGGTTAAGCTTGTAGCCCTCTGAAATTGCACTGGAGACTCAACGACAGTTGACCTTTTGCCTCAGGAATTAAAAAGGAGAAACCACGCCCTTTTGGTTTTGCTCACCAGACCCATTTGTCTAGCTCATAAAGAACCGGGAGTTGGTTTTCACGCACTATAGAAACGAGCTTGGCTCCTTGCCATTTTTCGGCGGTTTGCGTGAAAATATACTTTTCACAGAATTTTCGTATCAGTACTAAAAACTGATAAAACTCGTAACGAAAACATTCTTATAGTGGTTCGGCTGACAAGCGTGGAATTTCTTTCATTCTCTTCAGGGACTGAGAATTACTTGGGTCATTAGCTCTAGTTTGGAGCTCAGCCAAGGGTGTCCTTTTAAATCTCGAGTCTCCTTGGTTTCCCAGGTTTTTCATAACGCTAAATGCGTTCCCTTGCGTGTGAGCCCAAGTTTCTTCTGAATGGCTTAAATTATTTGTGGAGTCACTCGTTCTAAAAACTGTGCAGAAAAAGATGATAGCGGCCCCTTTGTGCAAAACCAGTAGAAACAGAGGCTCAGAAGCACGTCAGGGAGAAACCTGCCGTAGCAATTAACGCGATGAAAGCAAGGTGGAAAAGAAAGCACTAATTCCCTAGCTACGGCTTCATTTCATTCAGCCGACTTTCAGCCCGAGCAAGTGCGGTAAGAACCACAGTCTGACGAAGTTTTTCATATGGTGAAAGAGAAAGTTGACTTTCTCTGCCTGTCTGAGCTACATGATCGATACACTTTCTCCTGTCAGTCTCCTAGATGTATGCATCCTAGAAAGTTGCACTCGGTCGGCTCTCTTCAAAAAGCTATGGATTTTTCACCCATATGCACAGAAGGAGTAATGGCTATTATTACCTATGATTGATGCCAAAGCTTGTATCGGTGAAAGGTCGCGTAGCTTTTCATGTTCGGGTATGAGCAGGTCTTGTGATCCTGATCAGGTCGTCGATTAACAGCCCGGCTCTTTGCACGAGTTCCTTACATTCATTGCTGCATAAACGTGATAGTACCGTTATTCCATTTTTTATGTTGAGTTCAAGGATTGCTTACTAACTGTACCACGTCTAGGCCGGAAACTTGAAGATGAGATGGCGGGACAGGAAACAGGCCTAAGGAAGAACTAGTATCTGTGGCAAAAATTCTAAAAATAAGGATGAGAACTTCCGCCGTTTGGTTAACGTAATTACAAGGTTGAGAATTTGGGAATGGTGAAGGAAGAACAGAGACTGAATTTTTGCAACTTGAAGCCCGTTTCTGGTTGTCATTTACTGCCGTCAGAAGACTGTTTCCTTTGTCGGAGGAACTACTGAATAATAATTCAAATGTTTTCTCTTCCATATTTCAAAGATGACAAGCAATAACTCTTGCAGTCTACTGGTTTGCCGGGATTGTGACTCTTGGATGAAAAATAAATCTGTAGTTTTTTCCCCTAAAAATTTCCTTCATATACACTTTTCTAACGAACGGCAGGCTTCATTTCCTCATGGTTCGGGTGCTCAAATGTATCAAATTAAGCCAGGTTCTCCGACACGAGAAACTTCAAGCGTTACACGATGAATGTACACCTGCAGGTGCAGCGCAGCATGACGGCCCACCGTCATTTTGATCACGCAAACTCGTTATTCAAACTCCCTTTCATCACCCAGCTTGTGTACAACTCCGTAAGGCACGCTTTAACATGCACTTTTAGAAGCCATTGCTCAAACTTTTCACTCAAAGGAAACCACTGCTGGTTCACTTTCGACAAGAGGCAGGCGCCCAACTTCAGCTCCGAGTCCATGGTATTACGTAAGACGAAATTTTTTTAGTTACGCGCCTTCCGGTTCCTGACTTCTCCAATTTACAATTTACGCAATCCGGACCTTTTCATCATGTTATTTTTTACTCACTCACAAGCGGGATTTCACAACATGAAACAGTACCAGGCGAGGGAGCAAACAAGGCTTGTATAATTCCTGTAGCTTTCATTATTGGAGGGGAAACTTTCCACAAGTTCCATCAAGCCACAGGAAGTCCCCTAACTCAGGAACATGTTCCTCCCACCACAGTTTCCGCCGTCTGAATTGAAAACTGCGTAATGTATGCCAATTAATTACTTTAACTTCAACTTACGAAGGGATGACAGTACTGGAATTCTGGAATAAGGAGATGGTGAAAAGTTGTAAAGTTAGTGTTCTGCTCGATATTCAAATCCGGTAGAGTTTTCCAGTCTGAAACTTGTTTCCGATAACGGGAATGGACTCCCACGCTTCCAGATCCCAGTATTGATTAATGCCTCTGTAAAACCAATTTTCGATTGACCTGCAACTTAAATCTATGGACGGTAGCTGTTCCCTTTGATGCATGTCAATGATAAGCGGCGTATAATCATGAGTTAATAAGATTGGAAAAATGACGTTTTACAACAATCCATGGGTTCACTCAATTATCATGGCGGTTTTTTGTAGTTACTGAATCCTCAGTAACTACCAACCATCCTGTTACTAAGCATTGTAAAGATTTTCATCTGGTCCAGCTCCAACAGCACAAGTGAAGTAGCCATTCTCTCAGATGAATTACACAAGGAAAACTATGTTTGTTTCCATATTCTTGATACAGTTCCATACCCGTAACGAGCTAGAGACACAATACACAGTGCTTGTCAGCCAGGAGCCTTTTCTTGTATAGGAGGGTTGGAATTTTTCCTCATTTGTTACCAAGCATCCGTTGTCATTTTCGTCGTCGATGCAGACACTGTCACCGAGAAAAGTTTGAGGTTATAAAAGTTGGCTGAAATTCTGAAATTCTCAACTTAGACATCCTTCGAACCTTTCACAAGTTTCTCTTGCCGCAGTAACTTGTAACGCAACTAAATATTCATTGCTCCCTCCCTCCGAAGGCAAGCTAAGGGAATACAACCATCGGAAAGATACGGAGCAGAGCTACGCGTAAAGGAATCCCGCGGAGTTTGCTTCCACTGCACCACGTCTACATTCACTGCTGCATGACTATGCATTGAGTGAGCTGGATGCTGGAGAAAGCTGGTGAAAGGACGGGCTGAAAGCAAATGGGATCAGATATTCATCTATTTCTTGAAGCCTGCTCAAAAGCCCGTTCCTCATGAATGCGATAATCCATCACTGTCAACATTTTCCTCTGACACTATCTTCGGACGGAAGGGGAGGCGGCGCTCGCGCCATAAAATAGCCTCTTCATGGATAATGACCTGTCACCCGACTGGCCTTCATTTCAGCACTCGCTCCCCCCCAACCCTTTGTCTCACCTCATGCAGCATTTTGTAATCAATTGGCCCCTCGCTCCCATCTATAAGTTTGCACACAATCAAAGCCTTCCTTGTCTTCTCCTCCTGGCCTGCACCGCCTTCACGCCTCCAAGTGACTGGTGACCAACGTTATCTAGAATCTTGCAGCTTTCTAATTTGTTGGTATGAAACGGCGGCAAGATTAATTCATGTTCTATTAATCTTAACTAATTAACACCCACGTACACCAGTACACTTATGCACACGTGGCACTTACCATACACTTGCACTAGAGCAAGCACTTATGCTAAGCATATGCTAACAAGTAGCTCACGACATGGATGAAACCAGGCTTGATTTCTTGAAAGAATTCCAACGTAAATCATACTCCGCAAGAACCGAAATGATCAACCACTTGTACTAACTTCAAAGCTAACAGTAAGTATGTTCAAGTACAGCCTGGGAGAAAGTATGAAAAAGAAAGTTTATACCAACTTGACGAAGAAACTAAGCCACCAGAACTGTTATGGTATGAGAGGCTATTTCTCCTCCTTTTTATAATGATGATCACGCATCATTTTGCGTGACTCAAGGAGCCGAAATGATGCCATCTTTTTATATGGGTATAAAAGGAACCACAGAATCGCGAGTAATTTTCTCCGTGCCATTAAAACCGTGCCCTTAGTACAAACGAAGGGTTGTGAATGTACGTGCCAAGGAAAATGAAAGTGAAGAAATGGGCTCTGTTTTTGCTCGTCAGGAGGCAGTTTCTTGATCCAGGATCCTGGTGTTGGATCTATCCAAGCTGGGATTCAGCCTTGTCTATAAGGATCCGAATTCAGACACTGAGAGAACTGAGACGGACAGGATTGAGCATCAGCAAAGAGAAATCTCAAGGGAAGAGTAAATAATTTGTCCAGAACAAGTTACACGATACAAGTGTGGACTTGACTTAGTTCCAGGCTACCAGTCAGAAACATGGCCCCAGTGCGACTCAGTGGCAAATGGAGAAGGTTATATGAAGACGAGCCTCGTACTCGAGTCGAGAAATGAAGATAAGCTCCATAATGTGCATTCTGCAGAGCGAGTCCGCTATAAGGTCATAATTGTAGTGGATGAAGACAGTTGCGAAAAAAGTTGCCAGCAGAGGCAATAAACAGCAGCCCTAAAGAGACAAAAGATTGAGTGAGGGACTTAGTCCTCGATGCAATTGCCAAGCTCTGTCTTTACTTAGCCGGGACTGGTGAAATTCGCATCATCTCCGGCGAGTAAGTCAATGGCGGAATAAAAAGTTATCTAATTCCAAAGGAGGTTCATTTCCGAGCTTTAAATCTTGTGAGAAAAATACATTTTTTCTACCCAGGACTTTCTCCACTCGAGCACAAGTCCTTACTCGTTCAGAATGTGAAGAGAGAAGATGGGAAGATGGGAAGAGGCGTTGTGTTGTGAAGCTAACATCATTTTGTGAATATAACTGCAGTAAAATTACATGCTATTTCTTTTACGTGCTGTAAGAGTGCTTTTAGTACCGGGATTGAGAACAGGATGCTAACCCAAGTCTCGTTATCTGGCTCTCCAGCCACGAAATCATCTGCTGTACTGCATTAGCCCCGTAATTTATATCAACGACGATGAAATTACTACACACACTCCTGCTCCTTCCTACTGCTCCTCTCATATTCTTTTATCTGGAAGATGGGGATTTTTTCCGTGAAGTATCACCGTTCCCGCTTTAAGTTTGATGCTCAATAACCCGGCGTTAAGCACCTCGGAGCGGAATTCCAGCCCGGGATGAGAGTTTGCACAGGGAGGCACAAATAAAGCTTTAATTTCGGTAATTTTTTATGCCGCTGTCCCGGCATTAAAATTTACTCCACATGCTCAGTTTCGTGGGAAAATTAACTTTTACTCAAATTAATTCCAAGAGTTATTGCCACTCTTGCGCGGATTTACGTTCAGTGGTAATTATAAGGATGGGTATTATAGAAAAAGTGAAAGTTATGCCGTGCTTTCTCCACTTAAACGCGAGTGTGAAAGGATGTGAGACGACACGTCTTAATGCCAGGGCTTGAGTTTCCTCCCGGTTATAATGTCTGATTGACCTTGGGTAAAAGTTGTTCAGTTAATTTTGATTTTCCTACCGTGATCAACTACAGCTGGAATAAAATCCACAGGGCTCGTAGACTCTAACCTTCCCACGGTTTTCCATTTAGTACAGATTATATACTCTTCATAATTTACACGAGTGTGAAAAAAAAACATTTTTTTCGTTTTCCTTCAGGCGAGAGCAAAAAGACTTTCACCGTGTCAATACAAACGCAAGCCTTTATTCTCTCTGTTGTATGGTTCTTTCATGACGTTCCCGGTACGTGGTCCAGGAGCCTGATCGATAAAACACCAGTGCTAACATTTACTTGAGTGAGGTGGTAGTGAAAGGGTCAATTGTTTCTGCCATTTGAAGAATTCAAGAGTCGATAAAAGAACCCCTAGTGGCGAAATTCCATTTCATTTAAAAAATCCTCTATGTGTCATGTCCGGTTGTGCTTCAAGCAAGCCAAGGGGGCAGGGTGAACAAAAGCAGGGGCTGGGAATGGGCATGCGAATTTCACCACAATGTAATGTACGAGCTGGACTTGCAGACGAACAAAGGGCTGTTTCTTACACAAAAAGTTTTCTTGTTCCGAGGTCCGGAACACCTCCCACTTCATTGTTTGGAAAGGTGGATGTGCTTTATAGTTACCGGTAAATCTCTCAAGAATAGCAACTTTACTTCAAGTGATTTCTTACCTAAGGCGGGAAGGTTCTCGACATTTAAAAAAAACTGTTGGTGTGCTTCAGTGTCCATAGAAACTGAAACAAACTTCATTCATTGGCGTCACCGATTTTTTAGCCTTATAGTTTCAATTTAATTGATTAAACCATCAGGTTAATGAACTTTATGCTACTGTCGAGTCTAGGCTGCTACTGTCCATCCAAATTAGACTGCCATCACTCCTTCCATGTCCATCGATAAGAGAAGAGACCAAGTAATCCATACTTTCAGGTTCCCAGAATAAGTTTTATCTCACAACTTAACGTCCAAGCTTGGCTTGGGACTCACAAGGGCTTGAGGTAGATAAGAATGCGTTGAGCAAGCCCTGTTCGTTTCCGAGTAAGTCAGTTGATTAAAAATTAAAATACGTTCTGCTATCTCAGCGAAAAGTTTGACGTAAGTCACTCGGGCTGGCGATTAGTCTGTACTTGCAACTTGTTGGCTTGGGAAGTGAGCAGCCGGGTAAGGAGAAGTTTGACGGCTGGGAGTAAAGATGTTTGCAGCCTTTCCCTACTTTCTCCGAGATGAGTGAAAGTGAAAAGTCTCACTTTTCTTTCCACTCAAGGCCTGAGTCTCGGCTCCCTATCTTTCTCGAAGTCTCACTCTCGCTTTTCTTGTTGAATCTTGACAATTAAAGTGTTGCCAACTTTGTTAACATCCATCAGAAGATTGCTTCCGAGTTTGGGACACGTAGTCATGTCTTTGGGTAAGTTACAAGTTGCAATTTCCACCGTCGGCTTCCTTCCACCCTCGTGTGAACCGGGACAAATTGCAAAGTTATGCCGGGTGAATCGCCAATGGCTAGAAATCAGACGTGGTGGCTTCTCTCTCAACGCCAAGGAGCGTTGCGTTACATGGTTGAGTACCTCAGGACAAACACAAACATTCGGCACGTGAATGCAGTCACAGAAACAGGAAAGTTTCTTCTTTAAAAGAGCGTGAGTTTCTTCCGTGCAGTGTTTAAAGAGAAACAAGGGTTTTGGATGAGAGTGGGAGAAGGGAAACTGTGCTCTGCCTCTTGAGAGATTTAATTAAGAAATGTAAGCATAAAACTTTTCTAATAACTTTCACCATGCAAAATTAAGCAATAATTAATCCACCTGCAGGAAGAAAAAGAGTGTAATGAAAAAGCTTTGCTCTGGAAAAATATTAGGATACATGACCTCATAGGCGCTGAACTCGGCAGTTGGAAGAGAAATGCTTGCATAAAAAACTGAGACCTAACCTTGAACCGGTGGTGTACTTACGCCATATTGCTAAAATAGAGTTTAAAAATAGG
>VRMD01000366.1:0-28489 GCA_009872375.1 Sminthurides bifidus
CATCATTCACAGGGCAAAAATTTATGCAGCATCAGTTCTCGCACAAGTGCACCTGAAAAACTCTGCCGGGATTTGCCCCCGTCACTTCTTCGCAACCTTACGTTCTGTCAACTCCATTCTCCCATCATTTCCCCGTCTACTCGTCTTAAGCATATCCAATTGAATGGACTCCTATCATTGATTACGTTTAGCATCCTGTGAATCTTTCACATCCCGCCATGGAAACATGAGAATGGCGATGGAATGGCACTTTGGGAAAGGAAACTTTGAACTACTTGGGTTATTGATGGTCGCCACGTTCCGTAACTGTAGCTACGTGATCAGAAACCGCCTCGTTCCATCAGCTGGTATTGTTAGATTGACGGAATGGAATTGATGGCTAGAATGGTTAAATTCCTTTGTTTGGTTTCTCTTTCCACACTTCCGTACCTTCTGACGAGAACTGGCCATTTGTTTAGGGAAATTACAATACAGGACTGAATTCACACAATTTCTCCCACGAGTCATTCCGTATTTGCTTACCTCAGTTAACTCAGGATTTGAAAACACTTCCCCTCTCTCCCTCCTTTGTCAGTGCCTCCGTATTTGTTCAAACGTGGTTTGGAGATAATCTTTATTCTCTGACATGGAGTTGGAGAAAGCTTCGCAGGACTCGAGCTCTTTTTACTCCCAGTACAAAAGTTCTTTAGCAAAGTAAAACAACAATTTCCAATTATGTTCCACTAAATTAGTTCGGGCAGAGGTAAAGGTAGGTTTGGCCCGCTTGCGGCGTCAGTTCAGCGCCCTGCCATCAAGTCCTCTCATTGGCTCGGGCAAAATATTACGGTGACAATGTATTTGCAGCATGTCAACCCGCTATAAAACCCCGGAGAAGATTTAGTGATAGCGGCAAGCTGACTATGATTTATATTGTGGCGCTAATTCCAAACATAACCGGAGCTTCGTTATTCCTTCGCATGTGTTGCATTTGCGCACAGGGAAATGTCCACATTCTATTATCAAGGAAGTAAGAAATGGTTTCTGTAACTTTGACTGAAGTGTATAGTTCGTGCCAATTTGCAGACTAATAGAAATGGTCGCAACATTTATTACCCTGTGTCGGCGAAATCAAGCTATTCATTAGGTTTTTCCCACGACTCTCACTCATTCCTCTATTGGAGCTGAATCTTATTCGGCAAGGGTGAGTCTGGACACTGGCGCTAGAAAGCTCATATTTTACTTTGCCGTCATGGAAAAGTTTCGGAATTACACTCTTGTGAATATTCCGAGAAACAACCATCAACGATTTCCTTTCCCATTACACAGCTCCGACAGAGTTCTTCGTGTAGTAGTCTTCGCGGAGATTTCTCAACTTTAACCTTCCGGTAATGATTTTACGACTCCGTGACTCTTTCCACATGTTTCCTGTTCAAGAGCTTACAAATAATTACATTCAAGGGTAGTATAGACGTTGCACAAGAGCTGTGTTCCTCTTGTACAGTGGCTCTGCTTTCGCAAGAACTGTTGACTAATTCATGTATTTACCCTCATGTTTTCTTAATGGAAATCTGAAAGGCTTATAGTCCTAGTTTGCCATCGAATTCGTACGGTAGCAATGCATAAAGAAACGCTTTGACTGACCGATTTGAATTCAAAATTCATTTTTCATTCTAAGACGTAATAGCAACTGCATAAAAAGACATGTTGTTGCCGATGCCAGAGGAGGTAAGCCGTCGCCTAGCTTGAGAAGAGGAGAAAGTACGCTTTGTCCTCAGCTTTACAGGCACGTCAATCACTTGTCATCATGTACATTAACCTATTCCGCTTCTATTTGATCAAGCTAATACAAGATGAAGAATAAACATACGCTTCTTGATCCTGCCGTTCTTGAATTGGAAATCGTGCCCTGAGTAGATGCGATCGTGCTACGCTCGCCTACTCAAACTTTGACTTTAGACCGCCAGTTAGCGAATCTTCAGCCGTTGGCATTTCTTTGTGTCAATGATATACATTGACAAGATGTCGTGGGAAATAGTCCGATGTGTTCAGACACCGGATATTTTCTGGGTAGACTAATGGGTTTACGATGGTTTCCTCGCCTGTCACTTGCTTTACCTTGAATACGATTATCTTGCAACAGGATTGATGACAATTTTGAACATGGTTAATATTGTATCAAGAGCGAACAGTTTTTCTCACGGGATTTTGCTAGTGCTGCGTCCCTGTCTGTTTAAAGTAACGGACCCTTTTGAACTTGGGCATGGAGTCAAGTACCATAAAAGAAGGTCAGACTTGAGATGACGGAATGTAAGAGACAAATGCTTGACTCACCTGTGAGAAATTCGAGTGGACGAAGTATGAATAGGGCGATTCCGTAGGAATAGTTACTTTCCAGCCAAATTCTATAGACGGCGAATGGCATGTACTCTATCATGTTTAAGAGATCCGCTAAAGCGAGTCCCGTCAAAATGGCGTTCGTCGGGCTGATCATTGCCTTTCGTGTTAGCACGATCAAATTGAGCAAATTTGCAAGGCAGCCAAAGAAGCAGACCGCAAGGGATAGGTATCCGTGTATACTTCCGTATCCCCGCTGGAATTTGGTTAAACCAACGCCGCAGTAGATCCTCTCCTCTGGAGTTATTGACGTCGTGTTTATTGCCGGCGACAGCTCTGTTGCATTAATGAAAAGCTCGGTCGTGTCCATCTTCACGCCCTTTTTCAAGATGAGCACGCTGGACTGATCTGATCCTCCTCAATCCTCTCCAGCCTCCCAATTAGTCTTCAGCACCTGTCGGATTAAGAAATGGGAAAAATCGATGAAAACATCACGCCTTAATGTCCAAACTTTCGACTGATTTCGAGAAACACACACACCGCCAACGCCATGTTTCATTCTAGCTACCTCCCACAAGAATCATTGGTGTGGAATGGTGATCTACGATGAAAATCTTACTGATGCATTCACAGTTCGATTGTTTCAGCTCACAAGTGGTTTTGAGTGCTACTCGGATCTGGAGAATATGCTAGCGGTAGCTCAGATTTCGCGGGCGGAAAATCCCATCTCGAATTGGCAATTTATGAATCGCCAGAGTAGTTTTTCTCCTCGAGCTTTACCCAACCTATCCGCCTGCCTGTTACTTCCTTTTCCCTTTAATTACCTTTCCATGCTGTTAATCAGCCAGGCGGATACTAATCTTGCGTGAGCTGTTAGATTCTCTCTCAGCCGATAGCTGTTATTCCCTTTAATTACCTTTCCATGCTGTTAATCAGCCAGGCGGATACTAATCTTGCGTGAGCTGTTAGATTCTCTCTCGGCCGATAGCTGTTTGAAATTCGCATCTCCGTTTCACATCACGAAGGGCTTGCTGCAGATATGCGTCTAACTAGCAGAGTGGCTCCGTGCTGTAACCTTGGGTTTGGAAGGGAGAGGGTCCAAGGTTTGCCTTTTTGCCACGAAATTAAACACGTTGCGAAATCATTGTCGACACGGATGAAATGTAGCGGAAAGTTGATTTTGTTCCTCTCGGAATTCAGCTAGAAGTAATAGTCTCAAAGTCCATCAAATCCTTCCGGAATGCAGACCTTGAGCAACGTAGCTCGTAAATGCCATTTTATCAGATTCCTCCGGGAGATTGACAAGAAAGCGTGTTTCCCTTACAACCCCACGCCAAGAAGGAGGGAGAGTTGAACGGAAGAATTGCTAATGCATATCCTGGTGAAACTTTGATCCCTAACAAACTCATTAGACAATTATTTTCTTCTCCTTGTGGTTTCATGTGAAATTAGTGGATGACGTGCAAACAAGAGGCGGCGAGACTGTTTAGAAATCTGTCCATTTAACCGATTACTGATCAGCAATTAATCATAATCAAAAGAACGACCGTGCAGTCCACACTTTTCCGGTACTTTTTCTCTACGCGGAACTGAAACACGGGGGATTTGTTTTAAATAATGGCGTAGAAATTCGGCTCAATTCATAAGTACTTACTGGAAGTTTCATGAAGTGAGTGCATGGAACAGGTTCAATTCAGGTTTGATTTTAGTAAGGGCTGCTAGTGCTGCTGCCGTCATTAAATTTAAAATATCTTTTCTTCCATGTATCTATGATTGATTTGACTTTTCCAAAGTTTCATCTACACACCCCAGCTGTGAATCATTTGAAAAATACGCTGCAAGAAAATGCTCTTCTGGAAATACACTGCACGCGCTACCCACGAAGCAAACAAGAAATAATAGCGACCACAATTTCTTTTTAGCTCTAGTACAACTAACCGTCTCCAGCCTTGAGCAAGCTTTTCTGTGAGCGCTGAACCAGTGGTGGAGAAAGTATTTTTTGAAAAATGGGCCAAGATGACGAATGACAGGAGCCGAGCTTTCTCTCTTCCCTGCTCGATACAGCCCGTCGCCTGAGCCGCCAAAGTTGTTGCTGGATATTTTCTCCGCTTGGAACAACCACCGCATTATTTGCTCCTTCTCAGTCAGCGGCTTTTAAAGAACGACCATGCTGTGTGGCCCAAGAAGCCACAGACTGCATCTTCAACCGTCTGCTATTACTACCGACTAGGGATAATTACGCTGTAATTGTGCATGTATATGAAACAGGATAGGGAAGAAAGTAACGTTTCGTGACTGCGGCTGAACTCGCCTTGTTTGCATTGGCGAGCCGTCTTGATGAGAGCACGCATGGCAGAATTCATTCCACGGAGTCGATTCTAATTAATCATACCGGTTTCAGCTCTTAATGAGTCAAGTAACATCATTAGTGGAACATATAATCCCAGCAATTTCTTTCTCCATTTAAGACCAAGCCAACCGCGGAACTCGTGGCTATTCCCCTCAAAGCTTAATTATTTATTGTGTTGGCTCCGTCTTATTACAACACATAGGAAACATGCACCTGGGCACGAAATCACGACACGGAGCGAATCGCATTTCACAATTTGAGCTCCGTAAACCCTGCTAACATGTAGTTGGTTTCCTATTTCCTGTGCTTGTGAACATAAAACGTATAAGCTTCAACCAGTTCGGAAGAAAGGAAGCCTTGCATAGAACACCAATTAATTCTCACTTGCTTATTACACTTGTTCGACGGCATTAAAAGTGTTTTATGAGAGGTATTCAACAACGTAAATCTTTCCCTGTGCGGTTTCTTTGCATTTCTAATTCCTCTTACCACGTTGGAACCGGGCAAAGGGCCCAACGGCTCTTTGCGCTCTATTCAAGGTAAGACGCACCATTGACTGGCAGGTCGGATGCACTCGAATAGCGGTAAAAAGTGACAGGAGGGTTGTCACTTGGGTAAAATGTGGACTTGACTCGAAGCTGAGGCGAGAAACGTGAGATGCGGAAATCTCACGTAATATGCCCTCGCTGTCTGTTGTTTAAGACGGAGAAAGTGGAGGAGTGCTTTCTTTCAAGTTGTTGAAAAGATCTGCAAGTTATCCTACCCAAGGGCATCAATCACGCGCAAAATGGTTTGAATGACAGCGAAACCAGGCTGCATCCGGATTCGAAGCTATTCAACCAGCTTGTGCTATTGTTTGCGTCAGAACTTGTGCTTGGTTGGGGTGAGGAGCATTTGAATCCTGCCACTGGATAAGCTCAAGTTTTTCAGCTGGAAGCAGTTCATGTATCGCTGCTCAAGTCATAATTTTAATCCTTGACTCATCTCGGCAAACTTGCCTCACTGACTTGACTAGTAATGCGAGCCGAGAGCTTGCTTCCAGAGCAGCCTTCACCGGCACGGAGACTAGTAAAAGAGGTCGTGCCACCCAGACGACCCGGAGCAACTCGTGTATGATGGTAAGATTGTCACATCACTTTACTGCTTCCTTCCCGTGCCTTTGTCTACGGCGGTGCTTGTGTTGGCCATGTACTTGTGTCATTTCAATAACGCTCCGCTCTATTCACTATGGGTTCTCCTGTCGGAGTCAATTTTTTATCAAACTTCCTTCCACCAGCACTGCACAATGGAATGCCAGTTTATATGCTAATCTAACTCATCTTTCCTCCTCTTTTACTTCTGTCTCAAACTTTTCTTCCTCCCGCACCGTGCACCTCATCCATGTCCTTCCCGTCAGCTTGCTCCCTTCCCTCTTTACTCAGACAGAAATCAAGTTTCACCTAGTTCGATCTACCGTTTGACACCATGTTGCCCTCCAGGGAGACGGTATTCCTCCAAATGCCAGGGTATGTAGCGGAGCAATATATCATTTGTGAAATTTTTTACTCTTTTTTTATCCAAGCAATCTCCCTCTCCTCCCAGCTTGCAACAAGGTCAGGGTGTCAAGCATTCAGGCCACAGTTCGGATCCTCAGCTGTGACAAAAAACAAGGGTTTCTTTTTCACTCTCAAAAAACCAGTACCAAGGGAATACACCCGACGTAATTGCAAGTAATATGTCACTAGTCCATGTTTCAAACAAGATCAATTGGTATCTGCTTTCAGAATGGAACTAAAGATAATACATAAGATTAGGCTAGGGATATGGATCAGTCCTCGATTTTTTAAGCACTGGCGTTTTGCTACTGTACGCCTTGTAATTGTACGGTCAGGTTCTGAATGGTGGTGAATCCATTCTTTTCTGCAATGAAAACTCACAGTAGGCTCGTAATTGCTCCCAGAGTGCGAAGTGGCTGTTTACAACGTTCCGCTGGATTCACTCACAGAAATGTAATCCAGCTAAAAGCCAATGAGGTGCAATTGTAGTAGAGCAGGGAGCTGCTGTATACGACTTGGTGGTGGTGAAAGCGCTCTATCCTGCATCTATTGCTCTTGAGTAGTGTGTTTGTTACGTCGTTGTGGTTGCTTGAAAAAGTGTTTATGGTTGTGGCTTGGGAGTTGGGGTAAGAGGAAACGTTTTCCAATTTCATATATCTTTAAGACCATAAAGCCGATTATAAAAGTAAATTTCACAATGTCTGCAAGTCGTCCTTTCCCCATGGAGTGGAATTAGGTGGAATCTGTCAAAAGGTAAGTGAGTTGAGGGAGGGAAGGAGAGCAAGTTGTGCTGGAAGAAGCACAGCCCTGGGGTGCTGAACATCAGCGGCCGTGACAGTTGAAACGTAAGAGTGTATAGGTACTGGGCATATGGTGGATATATGCTCATCTGCGAAGCCCACGCACGTATTTTTGCAAAGAGTAGTGCCTGCCTTCCACCGGTTTGCACACCTCCCGTGGGCTGAATGCCTTGTGACAGGAAAGGCTCCTACTTGCAGCTCCCATGATACCTATCACGTCTTCCAATCATTTCTGGCTACAAACATTTACCCTCTCACGGCTTCCGAGACGACACTTGTCTCCGGCTGGAAGAGTCACCGGAGAAAACAGGTTGCTGGATGGAGTAACGGGGTGGGCGACGCGGGAAAAGAAGAGCACCATTTTCAGCAGCTGCTGACACGGATTCCCTGGGAGCTCCACGCTCTTGCTTGTTAAGTTTATTGCTGAGCAGATGCAGGGATTCTTTGTTCATGCTTCCAGTAGATTACAGTGCTGGAACGGCAAATGCCACGGCAGGACACTTGAGAGACAGGCATGATGAAGGTTACGGCTCAAAAACTTGGCACCAGCTTACCCTTTGTGGTTAACCTTAACTGCTGAGGACGCAGTCGATGCTCACATTTAAAGCATGTCCCCCAGGGGTCCCTTGGTCATTTTGCCAGCCACCAACCACTTATTCTCTGCTCCTTTGTCAGAGTCAATTAAACCCCGGGATATTATGGCCAACACGGCTTGCGTTTAGCAAGGAGCTGTAGTATGACAGGAGGAAAAAACTGTTGGTCTTTACGTATTTATCTATGGTGGAGATGGACGAGCTTCTCCGCTTATCGACGGCTCGAAGCTCCCTTTCTTTCCCAACGTGGCCGGCAATGGCGGCGACTATAGAGAAGCGAGGAATAAAATAAACTCCGGTGCCATTTCCTTTAAACTCCACAGATTCATGTTTTCCCAATGACTTTACACATTGCCGGACAAGGTTCTCAATCCACTTCCCCGAGCAACTAAGTCCAGACGATTAGCTCCGAAAATGTTTACCATTCGATTTCCTCCACGAGAAACCGTATCCATTGAGTGAAAAAATCTCATCCACTTAAGTGTTCATTGACTATACAGAACTCAACTTACAATTTTACGACCCTTCATTCAGATACGCGACACTGGTAACCCAGTCAGTGTAGGCACATCCCATCTGATTTCTCCGTTCCACTTTGGATTCCTTAAATCTCCGTTTATCTGCCTCATTCCGCTATCGCTTTCACGCTCAGAGCGGTACAGAAACGCCGGAGCGGCAACCGCCACCAACGTCATCCTACTACAAGATAACACTTGTTTTTAAACACATTACTTGGAACCCTGTTCAATTCTTTTCTCATTCACCTTCTTAGAGGGACTGCCATCCTTTTTTTGCGATTCTGCAACAGCATTTACAACCAATAATATCTGTAATTTGGTCCCGGGCCTCCCTTGCGAATTCGTTTTGCATATTAATCTCTGTAATGCACATCACGTTACGGATGGAAGGAGTGCATCTTTTTCTTTATCATCGTCACATTCACCTGAAATTACTTAAGTGGTGACGCGTGGATAAAAACAATCAATTTATCAAAATTCTGATAGCGATTACTTCTTCGATCGCACACACGTGCCAAAGACGTGAGAGGTCTCTTAGAAAACTCCATGTTGCATTCACAGAGCCATTAGTTTCAGGCAAGTTTTGTGACGTGAGCGAAGCGATAACTCATCTCCTACTTTACTTGCCAGAAGCCTTTAAATAGACTGGAGTAGAGATAAAAAGCAAGTACGCTGCTGTTCATTCATGTCATCTACGCGGATCGGGCAGAACACAAGTGTTATGCTCGCTACCATTCTCCTCTCGCCAGCCTTGTTCGTGTCTGAATTGTCAAAGGTATGAAAAAATATATTCCGTATAAAAGTTACTTCAGATTTCTAAAACTCTCTCTCTCTCTCGCCTTCTTCCTAAAAGATGGATGTGATTTCCGTGGTATGGAGGACCAAACCTGGAGAATTGCTACGTCTCAGTCGCGCTTCACCGACTAAAGTAAAAACACTCGACAAGTGATGTGCATGAGATTGAAAAGAATATCTTAACATGCATGTCCTCCTGCACGGGTTGAAATTCCTCTCCTTTTTACCCGCTTTCCACTCTCGCTTCGCACGTTCATATTTTTAGCGGCGAACTTTGTACTAGGTGTAAGACGCACTGAGCGTATGCGCTACATTGGAAGCAAGCAATTCTCGATCCGGCGTATGGGAAAGAGGGATGCGGCACTCGTGAAACTATTTTATACAATTCACTCAGCAACAAAAGGACGGAAGGAAATCGTCCTAATAAAATACCGTCGAAACGAGAAAGAATGCTGAGAGAAAACGGCCACGGTAAATAGATTACAACAACAAGCAATGTATACAGGTAAACTTTCTCTTTTGTGTACAAATAGTTCCCTGTCTCCTCCCTTCTCTTCCTCCACTACTTAAATCTCTCCATCGCCTTGTCTTTCCACATTCGCTACTTTGTCGTCCACTACAATTCCAATCTTCTCGACAACTCCAACTTGAAAGGTCTTTCAATCAAATCACGGAATAAAAAGGCTATTTCTTCTCCTTCCTCCCCTTTCTCTGCCCTCTCTCCAAGACCGGGTTACAGTTCCGGCCGCTTTGATTTGTAACTCATTTTAAGCTTGGACGCATGGACGTTGAATCGCTTCCAAATTCGATTACTGTGTACCGATGGACAAAGCTCAAGCATTAGAACACAGGGATGAAACAGAAAAAGGGTTTTTCATTTCAAGCACAACAGAAAATTCAAAGAGAATGATTCATCATCCATTTTTTCCACGAGCCGATGATAAGGCTTGTCTTTTCAGAACTGTACCGAACATTTATTTAAGTAAATTGCTACGTAATTTAATTCAATTCCATATATGCCAATCATCTGAGTGACCCAATACAAAGATGGGTAAACATGCAAACTTTCTACTATGCACACTAAGGAACTGGTTGACATTGAGGCAGTGAAAGTGATTTAGGTACTCGGTTGACCCGCACCCCGTTTGTCATGCGATAAAGCCCGTATCGCCCGTTTGAAAAGATGACCTTGTATAGCGGATCTTTGAGGTGCAAAGAAGCAATTATTAAGTCCATCAATCACTACTGTTTGCGGTCGGTACACTCGTGAAGCGAATGCCATCAGGCCAAGAATACTAAGTACGTCATTGCATTCACTTCTCCCACTTGAGGTTGAAATCATCCCTCGTAGTACATATCATATCGGGTTTTATGCCAGCAGATGTGGTGCGGGAGAGTGGGATTTTGTGAGTGTCCATTGAACCGTGATGGTTGTAGCTAAGGATTTCATTCGGTCGTTTTCGCGGTTTGATAAGCGCCCAGCCCAGTCGCTGGAAGGCATTGTTCAGTTTATTCTTGAAATGCCGGACAAAATTCTTTGGCCTGTGTCCTTCGGCTCCTTGCATCCTGAATGACATGAGAGGGAAGCAAGTGGTGGAAATGGTGAAAGCTAAACTTTATCACTCGTGCGTTCTCGTCTCATACACAAGTCATCACTTTCTCTCTCATCACTTTTCCGAGGTACATCTAAAGTTGACAATGGCAACCGATTCTATTCATTCTGGTGAGCCATTGCTGCTCTCAAGTCACAATCGGCTGTGGATCCCTCGCTCCTTGCACCTCTGGAAGAGACGGCATGCTCATGTGGTCATTATTGGCCGCATGGAACGGCAACTAGAAACATGGGTGGAAGTAGCCACAAATCTCTGACCTGGATCTAAGTTCTGCCATGTGTTTCTCCGTCCTTCAGCGAACAAGTGTTGCCTTCCAAGTTGCACACTTTCTCCCTTTATACCTTCCTGATTTCACTTCCCCACCCATCCTTACATCAGGGTTTATTGTCCATCCAAAATTAAATGCCACGAAAGCCCATCCCTCCTAATCAGCTTCATTTCATCTCCTCATCAACTACACTTTCCCTGGGCTGGACTTGTGGTCCTGTGTGCCCTTATTCTCGGCTCTGTGCCTTCTTTTATACTTGCTACAGGCCGACATCAGGACGCATAACGGCAGTTGTGTACGTAATTATTTGCTCCCATTTGTAAGCCGTTTTCTCACACACTGTAGCTTCTTTTCCTGCTGTTACTCAACTTTGGGGAAACATCATGTTCTTTGTGTCCAGAGCAAGTTGGATTAGCTTTTGCTTAGTGCGGAAAAAGGCAGAAACAAACAAGGGAACTAATTAACTCTTTTCTTCTAGGTACGTGATTGACTCATGTTTTCTTTTCTTGGGCTTACTTGGCAAACTGTCGACTCTTGGCGGAGTTTGGTGCTGAAATGTACCAAGTTCCATGGTATCTCCAAAATGAGCTAGTAATGGCACCTTCTCCTTCTTAGTTTGCCATCTAATTGAGATAGTTTTGCAAATACCTCAACATGTATAGAGCAATTAGTGACCATGACAGCATACTTGAGCATAAATCACTGCTATGACAACAAGCTGCTACGCTAAAAGCCAGTGGAGAGGTTTCCATGGTCTAAATGCTCCAAATTCTTCCCGAATACTTTTTCCTGTCAATGCCAAGCGTAAAGGAAATCCTGAAAAGTGAAAAAGT
The DNA here is from genome assembly GCA_009872375.1 of Sminthurides bifidus. Lineage (NCBI taxonomy): Eukaryota > Metazoa > Arthropoda > Collembola > Symphypleona > Sminthurididae > Sminthurides > Sminthurides bifidus. The sequence continues at coordinate 11,619 of VRMD01000366.1, forward strand.
TATTCCGCTTCGATTACCAGTCAAAGAAAAATATTCGGCTCTGGTCACTTGCCAAGAATCAGCTATCAGCTTACAAAGGGAAATAAATCTGCCCTCATCAACTTATGTATGGCGTATACCAAATACCAACACCGCAATGCCGAAGCGGTAGTTTAAAGCAAGTTTGCAGGTGAAGATCAAGGTTTAGCCCTTCTCGATAGTCGGGTAAGTTGCCTCACTCCTTCATTGGATCAGGAACTTGAAGCGGCAATCAAGTCAAGTTAGACAAGTGGAAGCTGGCATGCATAGCTTCGATGCAGCAAAATCCAGTTTCCTATGAGACCCAAGGGTGCAAGTTGTCTTGAAGATTCAGCTGCCAGAGTCAGCCCCTGTTTTCTGGTGGAAAAGTTTTTCATTTATTTACTGCAAATTAGACTTGGTGGAGCAGTTCCTTGGCACCTTTTCTTCTCGACGTCAGCACCATATTACGGGCTGTAATTGAGAAAGACGGGAATGAGGATGCCACGGTCGGTTTTGAAGCTCCCGAGATTTCCACGGTATCGAAGGAAGAAGAATTGCGCATTCTGCCGTCATTATTACAGGTTGTGAACTCACAAGTGTGAAAACTCTTTACTCTAATAGCAAGTTGATGTGCGCAGTAAACTGAGTTTTATGACCGGTTTTAAAATTCATTTAATTCCACGCTTCCTTTTATTAGCACTGGTACATTGTACAAGGGGGGCTGATGACCATTTTACTGTCGTGAATAAAGCATAGATTGGTGGACTGGACCCTTGCAAACCACTTTGCTCCCGGTTCAAGCGTAGTCTGGCCATGAGTGAAGGAGCACCAAATGAAAAATTTTTTGTTAGTACATACTATACCAGCTCTCAAGTTGTGAAAATCCACGGCCATGTTCAGTACATGCTGGAAGACAAAGTAAAAGTATGTCTGAAACTGCCGTCCTTCACTGTGTCAGTCTGCCTGTTGGACTAGAGACTCTTTAGCCAGTATCTATGCACAAGTTTTAGACGAAACTTTATCTCGGGCTTCAGACTCTTGTTATGCCAAGTTTTGCCAAGTTTGAGAAAATCTCATCCAATTTTTCGTCGTCTAACCTCGCCTTGATAATACTTTTCCCTTGCTTGTTGAGTTCATATATTTACAAAATGCAAGAACAGGCCATGTATCATGCCAAAATCAGGTTCTTGTTATCAGTCGTTTTATGGATGCTGAGCCTATCGCTCTAAAAACTTCAATGCAGGGCTAAAAGTCATAGAAAGGATAGAATCGTCATTTTTTTCATTCGTCTCTTCGGCTCTAAATTTCAGCACGTTGTGTAAAATTTTCCTGTTCCTTTCACTTCCACAAGGAGGCTGCCGTGGCCACCGCTCATCATCAGCCCTCTTTGCCTACATTCTGTCCCCGACTTACGTGCGAAGGAACGGATGCATGTGAAGTAGCAATTATGAAGGAAGGAGAAGTTGACGTGTGCATGATTTCGTCGTTGTGAATCTGTCAAACCTCCGGCAGTACGTGTCCTTAGGCCAATGATTGGCAGAGATTTAGCAGGAAAATTTTCATCCCAAACGTTACCCAAGGAAATGAGTGCTACCTCTTTGAAAACTTCCCCTACGCTCTCTCCACCAAAATCAAGGAGCTTTAGGAGCTGAAATTGTAAATGGAGATATGGATCTGAGTCAGATAACTCAACTCCTTTCCGCATGAAAGAAACCACGTTACTGGAAATTCCAAGCTGTTCCGTTATCATGCTGTCATCAGGAGATTTGCACAAGCTTTTTTCAAATCCCTCCCTGCGAGCTAGCTTCAATAGATTTTCCAGTTATCCAAAGGGAATAATGAGTTTGGATTGTTAGAATGAATCATCTCTAAAAACTCTGCGGAAAATTTGCGGCGACAGAAAACTTTAGATGTGTGATCCATTTCTTCAGGGTGTAATTTATATGAAACGGCTTCTAGATCCGCTCGCTCCCTCGCTCTCCCTCCATCTCTCTCTTGGTCTATCGGATATTTGTGTGTGTTTGCACTTGATGCCATTTATATCTCTTGAAGCACATTCGTGTAGGAGTACGCACACAATGCTTTTTTCATTTGCATTTCCTTTCTTGGAATGTTTGCATAAGATGTTCTATGATATGAGAAAAATCCTGGGACTTTTCTCATTTTTCCATCGTTCACTTAGCAGCGCCTCCTCCCCGGATCAGATTAGCGAAAACTTTTCCCAGCAGGATAGAAAGGCGAGTATCGTATGAGAGCTTGCTGAGCTGCGGCTCAGGCAGTCCTTGCTCCAGCTGATTACAGCATTTGTAGCCATCAAAGCTCAAAGTAAGTTGAGATGAAAGCTTATAGAGGTCCGGAGAGAATTTATTCCCTAATTTCATAACCGTCTCTATTATCCAATCTAACTTGAATTCCCTGCCTGCACGATTCCAATTCAATCTGTCAGAAGCGCGGGCCTTGAAAGGCAATTCTCACTCTTCCGACTGTTCCACTGACCTTCCTCCGATCCACTTTGTATAACCTACATATGTAATAGGATTACATAAATTACAAAGTAGTTGATCTCGTTACAGGAGTTTATGTCCCATAATCCGACCCAAGTGAAGGCTATAGTGATCATAATCATAACCTACGACTACTTGTCTTCCTGTTCCACCTATTTAAGTTACAAGGTGGCTCAAAAATTTACTCTAGTTTTTTGAAAATGACCAAATACCTTTGATTTCACCCTTCTCCCACAACAGCTAACGCCCACGCACATACTATTGGTGACAATGATAAGGGNACCAAATACCTTTGATTTCACCCTTCTCCCACAACAGCTAACGCCCACGCACATACTATTGGTGACAATGATAAGGGGAATTTCCTATAAGTAAGCTTCCTCTCTAGTCTTTGCGCAACGTAAACGCTGGAGCACATTGCTCTGCTCATATGACGGCCGTTGTATTTGCCCGAGGTCAAACGTTCGTTATTGTTGGCATCGGTTCTGATGAGAACTCATACTGTATCCCATAATGGCCCAAGATGCTGCTGCTGAAGGCTATATTGCGGCTTGTTATCGTGCATTATTTCTTCGTACGTGGCCCTCGGGATAATCAATAGTCCCTATTCTAGACAGCGTGAAAAAATTCCATTACTTAAGTGCTTTTAAGTCCTTTGTTTCACTAAAACTTTTAAGTGGTTGAGTAAAAGCGCAAAAACGAACCATCCTTTTACTTTTTTCACCTACAGACAAATGATTCCTCCACCGCGTCTTATAGAAGAGGCGACAAATCGGAATCAATTTTACTCTTTTCTCTCGAGGAGTAAAACGGAATGGTTCTTACGCAGCCATTGATTTGTGGTATGTTCGTGTCACTGCAACAAGAACATTTGATACGTGATTGGTCTGACTGCTTGGTGGTTTAACGGAGATGAAATCCCAACTCGCATTGTCCAAGTACACGCCGGCTTTCGGTCTATACATTGAACTGGAAAGTTGAATTATCACTTGAGCAGGGACCAAAAGCCATTCCGCCTGTTAAAGGGGGGAGAAATCTTGTCCTTTTTCCACTCACGTAAGCTTTACTTTCCCTCGTGTCTTCCAGTCAAGCATATGATGAATCTTTGCACCTGGAGAGTAGAGATTTGAAATTCTTCTCCAGTTCTCATAGTAGATTCCGGCAGACTTTCTCCAATCATGTCATGCATTCAATCAGTCATTCATTCGATCTCATACTTGAGTTAGCAAGGGGGAGAGCCTGGCTGAGAGCGTATCCGGGATATGGGACACATTTGAGACTGCGGTCCTGCGAGCACGAACCTGCAATCTCGCCAACCTCAGCGGCACTCATGTCCCAGTGGTACGGCTGTAACAGCGTGTTTATTTTCCCTCACAAGCCTTTAAACGTCCGGTGAAAGGACAAAATGGACCGTGCTCTCCGTCTAGAACTCACTCTTCACAATATCCGTCTATGCATTGGCACACTGTGAATTCTGTATTCTAACCACTCATCCACATTTCGTCAGCAATCACCCTTGCAGCAAATAAACAAATCTCTTGACAGCTCACAGCCACACCAAAGTGATAGTTGCTTGTAGGAGGAGACTTGACGCGCCTCTTCCTCTAGCCTTACGAGCACAAAGAATGCAACCTTGGTTACACAAGTCCCTTTCACCGCCTCATGCAACTGTGGATAACATGCTACTTATTACCGCCCTATATTTTCTAATTAAAGCTTGTTTTCACTGCTCCTTCAGCAGTAACTTCTCCATGGTTTCTGTAATCCCTTTGTCTCTCCCTAGTTTCCGCCTCATCCTTCCCGTCCATGCTGTGTTCCTGCTTAATCGTCGTGATTCTGGTGCTATTATCAGGATCATTCACCTCCTTTGCGTTGCACGCATGACTGGGCTCATCATTCACGATTGTACGAGAGTGTGAAAGGGCCAGAGCTGGTGAGGGTACAGCTGAAATTCCACCTTATTATTTATTGCCGCTGATCCATAGTATATTTATGGCGTAAAACTGTTCCAAGTTGAAACGGCCTCAAGAAAGGCCATGATTATTTCCCAGGCGACACACTACTCTTATTATTATTGCAACAAGAACACGGTTAAGGAGGAGAGGAACAGATACCGAGCCTCATCCTCCTCCATTCTTGTATTCAAGTCAAGTTTCACGCAAAACCAAGCAGGATAAACATTGCGAGAAATTTTGATGCTCGTATCTTCCCAGGTTTTCCACCACCATCTCATTTCCTCCAGTTTCGTCGTCTCCGGACTCCACGTGCATCTTCCGTCTTTCACTTCTTTTCCCCCAGTCTCAAAGCGCAGCAACTTTCACAAAAGCTCCTCCATTCATGATATACGAGGCCTTAGCTCCCTTCACGTAGTACAGTGCCTTCACTGCTCGTGGAGTATGCACCTATCCCTTCATGTGCCTCATTATGTAAAGAGGATATCACGTCCATTTAGCATGGATCCCCATAAATCTTAACAGATTACAAGGGATTATAATACAAGTTTACACGGAGCCTCTAATCTGGTTAGAATCGGCCCTTCTTTAAAACCACAGTCTAAAAATCCCTCCTGCACCTACTACCTACCGGTCATCATTATATGGTAAGCAGGTTAGAATTACTCCGGTAGGCATGCAACCAGAAGGAACTGCTTTCACCAAGCGGTGTGAGCATCTCATTCTCTTCCTTTCTCCGTGTTTACAGAGAAAATATGACTCATTCTCAAGCAGCTTCTCATTTGAATCGCTCTATTCTACATCCTTCTCCGTCTCTTCATTTCTCTCTTCGCCCTCTTTTATTCTCACGTATAAAGTTTAAAGCCAAAAGGAATTATGATCCTTCAGCGCACATTTACTACCAAAGTATACTTCCAGCATTCCTTCGAGAAATAACTTGGGACGCCTTCATCAGAATCAAATTGTTCCTTGGTCTAAAATTCGTTCGTCTGCCGCTCTGGTGCTTGCGATTCGATGATGATCAAATTTTTTGCCATAATCCGAGTTCTTTTCTTCGTGGTAGATTATTGGATCCCAATCCGGCTGTAAACACGACATCTTCTGCCGTTACAGTCTACGGGCTGCAACTGCTCCGTGGTAATCAAACAGTTTCGAACCCAGGTCAGGTTCCTCAGCCGTCTTAATCAACTTGATCAACACGGACTATCTGTGTTGCACGTACTTGAGCATTCAGTGTTTTCTAATGAAACTTGAGTTACCATTCGGAACGCAGAGTGGCAACATATGCACGAAGAAGGAACTGCCTGAACTCCTCCACTTCTCTTATTATTAGCAATGTGGAAGGACGGCAAGCTCTTTTCACATGTGGTACGAATCCATTTGCGTGACTGGGCCCAATGCACGTTCCTTAGTTATACTGACGTCAAAGATGGTGCTAGTTGTAAAGGACGGAATTAAATGTTCAAAGTACACGTAATAGTCAATTAAATGGACGATTTCCATTCCAGTTGTCTTTGTCCTGAAGCTGTAACTGCGGGGGAAGTTTGAGCCCAAAGTCACTTTTGGCTGTGGAAGGCGTGGTGATACGATACAGCGATTCATCTAACTTTTTCTACAAGAATTCTATAGAAGTGGCCATTTTCTTGGCTTCGCCTCACAAGATGTATGGATTCAGGTAAAGAGAGCATGCATCTAAAGCCTTCTGCCACGTTCAATTCCTCCGCTGCAATAAGACAGCTAGACGGGAGCAGGAGGCCAATTTAGCTGAGACCACCGGGGTTTATTGCTCTCAAACTCCAGTTTAATAGCTTTTCTCTATGAATCTGTTTCCTCCTTGTGTCTTCCCATCCGTTCCGCCCATTTGTAAAGCAGAGTATGAAAAACTGCTAAAAAAATTCACACAAATGCTCCTACAACGGACCGAAAATCTATATACGTGTCTTTGCCTCCGTCCAAAAATATTTTAAAAACTAACAGCGTCATGAAAATTCTCATAAGGAAGCCACCCAGGCCGGAGTAAGAAACTTGGCCGGGCTCTCCCCTACTTTCTCCCAGCTTTCTCTCACCCATTTTAACAGCTTGTCTTTAGACAACAAGTGTTGAGCTGGCACAGGTTTTCCTCCGTCCTGATGCAAGCACGAGGTCTGCACCAACTGAATTTACAAGGAAAGCATGAAAACTTTATACATGCTTCAAATAACAGTAAAAATGTTCCTCATCCTGCCAACCAACGCTGGCATTTACCCCCTTACCCACTCAAAACTTTCACCCTCTGCTCGTACATATCTTATTAAGTTTCTACCTGTATCATTTTCATGCTCGAAACGCTCTTTTGCATCTTCCCTTTCATGGTTTGTAATATCCGGCTTGTCTTTCTAAATCCGCCCATTTTCTAATACTTTTCCCTACGTACACAGTGCACAAAAACGACAACGGAATTCAGTTATTGTACTATCACGATTCTCTCGTTACTGAAGGAAAACCCTGTCAGGCAAGTATCTTCCCACACCTCCTGTTTTGCTCCAAACATTTATTGTGCCTATTGACAATGGACGAGTCTGAAGAAAACTTCCGCTTCGATATTCTCCAAGTTTACAACAGCAACAAGACGAAACACTACATCTTGCACGTGTTACACCACAGTTTGCGCCAAAGATGCAATTTCCCGTGACAAACGATTACTGCCTAGAATAAATTCTTTCTAGGGTAGAACCTACACTCCTGTACCTTAAGCTAAAAGCAAACCAAGAGCTAAGATAGAAACTGAACTTGAGCTTGTAACCATGTCGTCAGAGCTGGCTGGGGAGAGAGTTCATGCCCTGTATTTTCAAAACATTATGAAAAGCGCGTCAAACTCTGAAATCCCACAAATGAAAAAGTTTCAACGATCAAAGGACTGAGAGTTGATGGGAGGGAGGGGTTTAAGGAAAATGTATCATGAGGAAAGGATTGAGCCAAGGTGAAGGAAGCACGGATAGCTTTACAGTCGTGGTTAACCGCTGGACGATGGCTTTTGAAACACTTTAAATATTACTCGTAGAAAGTGTTTACATGGGTGGTTCAGGTCACCCTTCATCTCCTGTTTCAGTTTTAAAGAGCTCAAGTAACGAGCTGCTGCCATCTCACATTCCCCGCCTCAGTTGGTCTTGTCCCAGAAGTCGCAGCTATTAATAGCCATAAAAGTGAGAGACCAATACAAGCGCTGGAAGGAAGACAGCAGAAAGTTTATCGTACTTGGGGTTGGCTCGTATTTGAAAAATTTTGCATATTCATGCTACGCTGGAGGAAAGACCATCAGTCTGGTTCTCATCCCGGGTTCAAATTCAGTCTCCGGCCCACTATCAGCACAGGACTGGAACTAGTGCATTTGGAAAGACAAGTAAGCACCACAACAGCTGAGGCATTTGGTTAATGTGGTTACATTAGATGGTTCCACATGTTACTAAAGTTTTGGAGCCACAGTTTTCGTCTGGCTATCACATTTCCATGTTCATTGCTCGATTTCTCTCCTCTCAACAAGAGTTTGGAAATGAATGGGGCAAGAGGTTCGTCTGCTGAGAGACGGACGGGTTTTTCCTAAGACAGAGCTTAAAGAGAAAGTGCCAGAGGACGGGAAATAAGGAGGGGTAGAGACTGCGGGACTGTAATGCCCAGTGGATGAAGTGACTTAATAAACATATTGGGCGTTGTCCTAAAGTTTGGGCCAACATGTGTAATTAAAATGTGGCGGAGCCATGGTGAAAATGACGGAGGGAGGGAGTCACGCCAACAAGAGGAGATTTGGCTACATGTTTTACGAGTAGCGCATCAAATCAGTGTCACATTTCTGAATCATTCCTCTGCTTCACACGGGATGCAACATGGAACATTACTCACAATTTATCAGCAAAAGACGACGGAGACGCTTGTAACTACTCCTCCACCTAACCGTAAGCGTTGGTTGGGATGGTAAATTTCGCTACATGGGTGCCGTGTGAGCATAGGACGTTGCCTCCTTTTTTGAGTTTCACAGTGCCAGCATACCGCGTTGCATCTTCCTTTCCGCTCCCTTGCTCATGCATCGAGAAAGATTTGTTTAGACGCCAAAGGATGTTTGTACGTAGCTATATTGTCCACAAAACACCATCCATATCCATTTCCTCTGCCATATCAAATCAAAATCGGCCAAGCACTTTTGACCTTTAGGAACAGGCCATTTTTTCCCACTGCTGGTTTCTTGTGTCGGGAAAAATCCGCCATTAGAGACACAACTCTTTTGAAATTCCTTCATTTTTGGCCCCATTTCATCGCCGTTTTTCCACTTCTTGAGAATCGCTCTGCCAGCCGTATAAATAAAACTTGGGCTCCAATATCGTAGCCATTCTGGAATGTAACAGATAATCTCATACCAATCCTACTTACACCCTCAAACTTTCTCCAACTGACTTTGCCTCACATCCGGTTCATATTTCCCTTCTTCATTCCGTCTGAGCCCCAACATATTTTGATACTTACAAAAGAACAAGCCTCCACCACATCCTCTCCCTCCACCATTTCTTTTCACGCTCTTTCCTCTCCCAGTAAGGCTCGAGCTACAAACTGCAACCTTGACCACTTCTAAGCCCATCTTCACAGTTTACAAACGCATTTCCGCAGTAATTGCAATCTCTTCCTAATCTTCTCGGCACATTCCTCGGAATTTGCGCTTCAGTTCCCACCTTTCGGTTCCGTGCACTATCCCACACGTTTTATTTTCTAAGATACTTGTAAAACTAGATTACTAGCTGGCACATATTTCCACATAAACCACTGTAGTAAATCATCCTTTCCCTGGTGATATAATGAAACGTTTTCGTCTCAACCCATGCACAAAATCCCACGTACCTACGAAGCGAAGCTATAAAAACATGGAATCGGCTCATACATTAATAACTGGATAATTTTTATTCAGACACATATCATGGTGCTTTACCTCCGAGCGAATAAGCATCACTGTGAGAGCGACCATTCTCCTAATTCCAACCACAAGGAGGTACGGAAACTTTCTTGCTGTTTGCTCTGGGTACTCACAACATTCCACCAGACTTGCTTTCACCATGCTCTCTCTCTCTCCTTGGATGGACATGAATTTACCCATTCTCCTGCATTTTTTCATGGTTTATTTTCATGCCGAGCTCGTGGACTGCATGTGAAAGCAAAGTATGTTTCCTCTTTTTTAACCACATCGCCATTGGCTCTTTCAGCTCACTCACTTGCAACTTGACTCCCTTCAATCACTGCTCTCAGCGTTGCCAAAGCTCATCATCACCTCTTTAGCCATGTTGTTGCTCTCCACCGTCATACTTTCGAGCCTGGGAGACCGGGCCTATTTTCCAGTAACATAATATCAATATTTTTCAATCACTCACCCCATTTTTCGCCTCATCTACCACTTCCTTCCGCCAAATCGCTGCCATCCACTACGCTAACGTATCAACAGTCACTCAACAGTGGTGATTTTCAGCCCCTGTTGCATACCCACCATAAGAGCTAAACCTTTTTTCTAGCCGGTCATCCCATGCGGATCAACGGTGTACCTTCTGACTGAATTTATCCTCCCGCCCCTCATCTTAATTCATGGGTTTCGTTCCATCAGTTCCTGTACTATGCACTCTGAAGCAAAAACCCGTTAGACTGCCATTTGTACCCCTCTAGTTCGAACAGAAAACCTTACGACAGTTTCACATAATGAATGACGCAAATTGCTTTCGAAGGCGAATCCCTCTAGTTGGGCTGCTGAAAGCATCGCAATTTCGTCTACATTGCACGGAACAAAAGCGTTTGGAAGCCATCGCCTGGTTTTCAACCCGCATCGGCATTAGCTGCAGTCGCTGCAACATGTCATCAAGTTCGAAAGCGACAAGCTTGTCGCACCGTCATCAAATGAATATTCTACGAGCACTTTAATTTGGAGTCCACAAGGCCTCTTATTTGCCCTGACAAGTTCTATTTTGCAATCACTTCAAGCCAGCACAGGAGTAGATAAAAGAAATAAATTGATTTCTCCCTTTGTGTAATTCTATCTGGCGTGGAAATCGGGACTGAATGTATTCTAATTGTGGTCGCAAAAATAACGAGATGAAGACATTGCGCGATAACACTCGTAACTCAATATTTTTCAAGAATATCTCCAACATTTTTTGCTCAACTCCTGCTTTGAAGTCCCTTGCTTATTGCTTATTGATGGAATGAAACTAGCCGGGCCTATTCGTGGAACTACTCCGGCTCTTTCGTTTGTACACCTGGTGTGCAAAGAATGAGGCTGGCACAGTACCTGAGTATTTATTTCCTTGAAGATATCCATCTGCACCTTATTGTCACGTAACAGCTAGTTTCTACAGTATGCTGCGATGAAAACATACTTGCGATGCGCTGCATCCCAAGCGAACTTGAGTAGACTTTGAAATTACAAATGGAGCTGCATCTACCTGACTGACTGGATGGTGGATGTTGAACACGGTTCTCTCTTCGTGTAAAAGCAAGGGTGGTAAGTATATATTTGACTCCACGTGGAGGGATGCAAAATAATTATGATGCGAACTAATTTTCCTTGTAATTATTCCCCCTCAGCAAGATCCTAATCCAAGCGAGGAGATTCTGCTCCTGGTCTCGTTCCAAATTCCTCACAGTCACAGATTAAAATTATTCAAACATAATCACTAGGGCTTCAACACCGACAGCGCCTTCTTTTCTCACACAACTTTCACTTTAAGCCCAGCTAATGCACCTCAGGTTACCCTTCTCTCTCCATTAGGTGGATGAACAAGTTTTTTCTGGAGCACGAAAACAAAATATCAACTAGTGTTGAAATAACTGTCGTTTTCATAAACTCGTAATTATGGTGAGCAGTTCAAACTTTGTGGGCTCTACAGCCTGCAGGCTACAGGTTTGATGAACTCACTGTTTATCTGCCAGTTAAGTGGGGTGTTCGTCTGAAGGAGTGTATGTTTACTTTTTAGCTACAAAAGAGCAATGGTACTCTACTGCGTAGCTGGAAATTACAAGTTCCCATATCCTTTATTTCAGAGCTAAAAAATGCGCGTCTATTTGACCTTTGAATTACTTGCAGTTTGTTCACAACTTTGAGAAAAAACGGGAGCAGCTTATTGGACATTGTAGGGAAAAATTTTTACTATTTAATGTGTCTGACTCGCTAAGTAGGCTTGTATATGCGGGAAGAGTCCGTTAAAGCTGAGCTGAACATTCAATTTAGCTCTACTGGCAACGTTGTTGTAAGTTGGAATGGGATGCTTCCCAGCTACGAGAATTAGGAAGAGACACAAAGAGCCTTAAAGTTTTATTGACAACTGAGAGAAAGTCGATCTATTACAGAAAGCTTACTGTGTTAGGGTAACTTTTGCGCTACTTTAAGATACTTTTTTGCCTTCGCAGGGTGTATGTTAGACACCGAGGGGAAATAACTGGGCCATAGCAGACTTTCCTTGATGCTGACACGTGAGTACTATTCTACATGGGTTTTGCCATAAATTTTCCATCACACCACCGCTTAACTCCCTCTTAAGCCTGCAATTACAGATCGTTTTCGGTTTTATATTCCATTCCACAGCCTTATACAAAGGTCTTAATGAGAAAATCATAATAATTTTACTCCGCATGTTTCCTCTCCTACTTCCGGCCGTCCTCCGTCCTTCTGCATGTACTTCGCATTCAGAGGACAAAAATATATTTCTCGCTATGGCCACCATATTAGCTGCTTTCTCTTTGTTTGCTCCCGTAACACGACTGGATAAAATCTTGGCATGGAAATAATCTGGAGAATTTTTTCCAGGCCTTCGTCTCTTCATTCCTTGCACGCGGTCATGAGTAATCACAGAGCGTGAAAACGAGAAGAACCCAAAATCAGCAATTCTAGATTTTAGGCGGAAAATTCCACGACTGCTCCTCCTGGAACACACTAACAAGGGCTTTCATTGGGATTCAGGTGTGTATACGTGCATTTATTCTAGCCTCAACGAATACCACTCACGGCCTAAAACTTGATCGTTGCCTTCATCAACGGTACTTATAGCGCCGCCAGAACTAGTAATTGATTGCATACACTACCAGCTTATGTTATAAACCAAGCTGACCGGAAATGAACGCCACGAGTGGAACAACTTATCAAACTTGTTACACATGCGAGCTAACTTTTCAATGTTGTAAGCCTAACAGCCCGTCATGATCAGTTACAGTGCTGATGGATATGGGTGGGCAGGTTTTTTTCTAGGGCAAATGTTTAGCCGAGAGCAGCGTTCTTGGCTTCTTTCTCTCGCAGACGAAGGCCTACATGACGCCTTTACATAAGATCTGAGACTGTTTTCGGGGAATTGTAGGTGTGCCTGAACACGATCTCTGTTTACTTTTACTCCCAGTTTTCAGCAACCTTTTGACTCCAGGTTAAGAGCTGTGGTCTTTGGGAACGGATAGGAGGAAGTTGTGCCAAGACACTGTAGAAATATTATACCGTATGCGTATGGAAAGCAGGGAAAAAAAGCAATGTGTTCTTCAGCTTTCTCCTTCCGTTTGGATTCAGTGAATGAAGGGAGGAATCGCGTATACAGAGGGGATAAGAGGGAGCTGGGAGAACAGAAGCTGGTTTGAGCTAAGGTGGCGTGTAAAAGTATAATTCTCTGTTTTCATTATCATAATAATGATCATCGTTATCGCCATTATAATATAGGCCCCTTGGGATATCCTCGTGGGCGATTATACTATTTCGCCTTTATGTGTACAATATTGATATAATTTGCGATAGAAAATACTCACCGACAACTTGTTTATGCCGGGATTTCTTCTCGTGTTTCTTTCTCGGATTTTTGTTCCTAGTTTACTCCGCTTTCTCTTTCTTTGTTTGCGACTCCCTCTTTTTCCACCACCGGCAAGAATGGGCTTCAACAGGCTACTCACTCATGACCGACCCGGTTTCATGTTTGCCTCTTCTCTTGGTCTTCTTCACTCGTTACGGCGGGTCTTCTCACTCCACTTCTTTTGTATCAGTTCTCTCCGTCTGGTCCTGGTAATGGATACAGATGGCGAAGTGGCTTCGTTTCTTTCACCTTCCTCTCTTCAATCTCGCTTGTTCGACACCAGTTGGGGTTGAAATAAAAAGCTCCTCGCTCACTCGCATACGGCCATGCAGTTGAGGTGCAGATAATTTATTGGCTCAGCTCCTTCAGCTTTTGCTCTTTTTTCACACAACCACGTCCGTTCAAGTCTCTGACTTGGAGTGCCCCACTAAGCACGACACCGACCCGCAGAACCATGTATTATTCTCCCCGCCTCAAAGTCAAAGACTCTCTCAGGGGTTAGTCAAAGAGAGTGTGACAGGGTTGCACTACTTGCTTGTTTGTTGGTTTACCTGCTCCAACCGTATGCTCGTGTGTACTTCCCAACTTTAATTATTACTTTCACTCACACTTTTTCTCTCAGCTATATGAGTTGGTGAGCTAGACTGGTTCGCAATACCGTTTTCAAGAATCTCATCACACAACTTTTCATCTACTTAATCACTTCAAGCCATTACCAATTTACTTTCTTTCATATTCTCCCCACGACCTCACATTCAGAACGACTTGAGCCGGGTAAACAAACAGGCTTAGGTTTTTATGAACGGGTGGTGAACAGTTCTCCTTATTACCAAACAATAACTTTCCCTTACGTTTGTTATTCGGAGCCTCTGCTGCTGTCATTGCAACCCGTTATTTTGGCAAATGCACTCACTGAAGCACATACCAGGGTTAAAAAATTCCAGGTGTACTGTTTTCATCCAAGCAACACCCATTTACCTGAGTTAATCAAATGATGAAACCATAATCGACTTATCAAACTTATTAAGCGGGTGTCGAAAAGGGCTCTCAGAATTGACTGTAATCAACTCCCTGAAGATAAGTGCCCTCTGACTTGAGGCATGTAATTGACGGGCAATGTTTCTTGACGGTAGAAATTCATTGATTGAAACGCCTTTTGTCTATGTGATCGATATTAACTCACTCTCGTGGGTATTTTGTCCACATACCGAGACTCTTTTCCAAAAATCCTTGATTTTCAACGGCCGAAGCTCAAGTGTTCTACAAATCACAGCCAATTTTTTCACCTCATGAGTGTCATTTGCTCGATATTCCATTTCTTTCTCTGGAGCGTGAACAGCACTAGATTTCGGGGCTAAAGATTCAAGATCAAATCCGTTTTTTTCTAGCTTATTTATTCTTGATCTCAATCCCAGCTGTTCTTCCACTTTGACTCTCAAGTCCTTTCTCACTCACAGCGTGAACTTTGAACGTTCTCTTACTCTGCTTCGCGAGGTCGGTTTCGGTAATTCCAGTCCTTTCAATTTGTTCAAAACGTGAAAGACTTAGCTTCATGTCGGACCGAGCGAGAGCACATACGCAAAAGATTTGAAAGTACTACGCTTTTTCCAGTCCCCAGTATGAGCTTTCACTCGTCTCGCTGTTTTCTCCAATGCTCAATGGGTGACTCTTGCACAATTCACCGAAAAAAGTTCTGGTAGTCCCGTTAATGAGTTGAAAGGACGTCGGTAAGTAATTAGCCCCGCTCAACGTCCGAATTCACCTCGTGCTCCAGATTTTAGACGGCTGCAGTAGTCCGCCGAAACTTTTCCCACATACTGAAAGAAAGTAGCGTAAAGGACAAGATTTTTCCCCATGCATTACCAGAGCCACAGAGTCTGTCTGAGTGAGTGAGTGACGAACAACTTGTTCACCGACTCTTACCAGGCTCTTTCCCTCTGAGAAGTTCACAGACGCGCTCTTCCCATTCCGTTTCCCTCCGCTCGTCCTTGCTCCTCGTCCATTGATGCAGAGCTTTCTTTCAGCCAACTGTATCGTCCTCTACTTGGCTCCACGGGTTCGCTTACTTTTTTCACCCTCGGAGAATCTCAGAGAAAGCTACAACGAGGACCGGTAATTGCTAGCGCACACACATTCTCAGCTTTCACTAACAGCTTTCTTTTCATTCACCTCTGCAACTCCCGTGTCTTTCTCTAATGCGGGCTGAATTCGTTACCACCCTTAGAAAATAATTGGGGGCATCTTCATCCCCTCTATGCAGCACTTACTCTGCCATGACTCTATCCTTTTCAGGCTAGAGAAATTTAGTTTCAAACAAGTCTCTATTCCATATGGGGTCATATCAAGTACTTTGAGCCAAGACAAGGTATCATCGTGACCTATTATTTTTCAAATCATTTTTACCCCCAGGCACTGGCATTTCAGTCATGTACAAGGGTTCAAATCTCGTCAGCTAGAGCTTGCTCAAGCCGCCTAGACGCTCGCTTGTTTGAAAGGAACCCTCGGCGTCTTCTCGGGTTTCAGCAACTGATGCGCAATACCAGTTCATCATTCCAGCCGAGCTATATTTATTTTAAAGCCATGTAATTGACGACAACCTGTGTACGCCAATGATTGAGCTCACTGTGAGCAAAGCCAAGGCAAGGCAGTCGAGTGTTCAAAAGGCTACAGGGTGGAATCAACGCTCAAGATTACCACGAACCTCTTATCTTTCGTCTGGCCTACAGCCCGTTCGACTTCCATAAGCTTGAGCAATCTACATGTTGTTTTTGGATTCCTCTAAGCTGTGTTCTTTGATCTTGTATTCATATACAGGGGAAATCAATTTATTCCATGCATAAAGCTTATTTCCAGCGGTTTACATCCCTAGAATCCCTCTCAATTTGCATTGCATCA
Source organism: Sminthurides bifidus (assembly GCA_009872375.1). Taxonomy (NCBI): domain Eukaryota; kingdom Metazoa; phylum Arthropoda; class Collembola; order Symphypleona; family Sminthurididae; genus Sminthurides; species Sminthurides bifidus. The sequence continues at coordinate 27,795 of VRMD01000366.1, forward strand.
TAATTGAGTGTATCAAATTTTCACAGCGCCATTACATGTGCATTCCAGCAAGAACAACAAACCAACCGTATAATTTTCATCAGTCGGAAATCCAACACCTGTGTGTACATTTCACCGCGTGTCAGACACTTGAGCCCAATGCAATCACAAAGGTCAGGGAAATCCTTTGCTGGGAGCAAATATTTGGTTTCTGTTACAGTACCGGATTTATGAGTCAATTCATGCTTGACAGGAGGTAGTAAGGAGCTCTACAAGTATTACCAATGTAAAATTCTTCCGCCCACAGAATAAGCTAAAAAGCTTTTCAATTCGTGGCTGTAGAATTTTAATTCCCCCCGAATCCTCCTACCTAGTATTCAGCGCACCTCCTGAGCTATAATTGAATCAGTGGAATAACCCTCTTAAAACAATTAGGTTAGCAAAGTTTGGAGCCGGTATTAGCAAGTTACTTGATGTGGTTCAGCCAGATCTTGGAATCCATTCGGGGGCTTAAATTAGTAATGATGTTTAAGCTCACACCATGCCACTGTCTGGCACTCGCCTTCTAAAACCTCTACTACATCCGTCTCTCGTACCAAGAACTTGTGTCACAGTTCTTGGAAGACAACATAAAGTAAGAGCAAACATTTGGTAGTTGTACAAATAAGAGGTCCAAGTCAGTCCGTTTCACACCAGTGAAACTCTGTTTTTCGTCA
>VRMD01000367.1:0-28459 GCA_009872375.1 Sminthurides bifidus
TTCTGATCGACTGTCCACAAAATTCTGATAAAGTGGTCGATTAGAACTTTCTCCGGAAACGATTCAACTTTCCCTGGGTTAATCTTATTCCAATTTTTCTATTTCCGTCTTTTTTTATCCTGGCTCGTAAGCCTGTGGGTGATAATGGAAAACCTATGAGAATCATCTTATGATGCTCCATGAATAGATGATTCTGCGTTTATCAGCTACTGTCTATATGCCTCTTAAGTTCTCCAAAGTTTACTTAAAACAAGATATTTTTTTAAGATAATCTTCAACACCAGCATTGCGAGTGTGATTACATTAACATTCGCCTTTATCTGATTACCGTGTGTTACTTTTATTTCACGTGTATTACCGCTACTCACATTTTTAAAACGAGTAACATATTCTTCATTACGTCAGTTTAATTTTTAAGAACTCCCAATATTCCGTTTTGCGTTCAGTGAATAAATCAGAACCTGTTTTTCTGGCTAGCATTCGAGCTTCTTCTGCACTTAAAGTTTCAGGAGGGCTGGGCTCCAACGGCTGACCGTCTTCTGAGAGTTTTCCCTTCCTACAATTCATTAAAAAAACACTCATGGCTACAAATGTCAACATGCTAACTGAAAATATAAACTTTAAACTGCAAGACTTACTCAAAATCAGCCTCTATCTTTGCTTTGTAGACTACATTAAATAGATCTTTCGGTGTGAACTCGTCCTCTACTATCAAAGGCGTTCGATACGAAACATACGGTTTTAGCTGGAAAATTTAAGAATAAAAACAGTGCAAAAATGATTATTTCAGGTACAAATGCTACAGCTTGCAACAATAAGCGCTTCATCTCTTTTACCGTGCATCCTTTTAAGTCGGGAACCACAAGTTCCGGAATCATTTCTGGAACTGGCACAAACTTTTCTCCATAGTTATAGCCAATAGGTTTTACGTCCGCTGGAAATCAAACGAAAATTCAGTTTTAAGTGACCAATGTCCGTAAATTTGTTTTTGAAGAGATGGAAAATATGCGTACTTTTAATCTTAAGATCAGGAAATTTCCCCTCTCGACGCTCTTTCTTGAAGATACGAGTGCCACGTTTGTTGCCTAATGTGAATCTTTTGAAGTTGTGGACACTCGACGAACAACTTGAAAGACTGAATGATCTCGTGGAGGTGCGCATCACTGAGCCTGCAAAATAAAAACAAAACCATCAGCAACAACATTCGTTAAAACTGGTGACATAATTCATCATTTTACACGCCTTCTACATGTTAGCTGAAGTTGCCTACCTGCGAGGCAATGTACTACCGGACTGCGAACAGCCCCAGTCATTAACGACGACATTCTTCCTTATTATTGGTGGTATGAAGTAGTTGAGTGCAATTTTACTGATCACGCTCTCTCATATTCGATAAAAAGCACTGCAATCATAATTTATTAGCACGCGCTGTAACAATTAGCAACAAAATGTTTTATTGTGAAGGTTCCACTTTTTCGATACAACCTACCTCCAAATCATAAGATTCATGCATCTGATGATTTCGATTAAATGTATTTCAAAGCCTTCTCAACAATATTAGCACATTCTGTAAAAAAACGATGAATTGTTGTTAAATTCTTCACTCGTCGCGTGTACAAGATTATAATAATTAAATTATTATCAAAACTTTTTGCCCTAACTTTGAAAATTTGCGCTGTATCGCCCATTCGATTCGATGACTTTGTGCAGGACGAATTGCGAAGTAAATACACTCTATCCTTTTATATGAAATACCATAGGACATAGGAAGAGCTTTGCATCTAAGATCTTAAATCTGCTTTTGATAATTAGTCCACCATCACTTGCAACCGTTTTTTAATTATTTGCGAGCAATGAAGGGACAGCAGTATAAACTTAAGTTTCATGCCTTTAGTATGATTGCCTTATATTCCACCAACCAGCGCTATTCAAACGCAGGAAAAATCCACGCTTGACTTGCAGATTGTCTTTGAAATTTCATAAAATGCTTGCAACTCTAATCTAAAAATCAGCCTAAATATTTTAATTAGAAATTAAAGAATTGCGTGAAGTCAATGCTGACATTATAAATGCCTCAGATTTTATTATGTGAAACATTACGAAACATTAGACGCAAGGCATATTCACAGCCTCAACAGCTGGTGCCATTCCATTGAAAATTACAAGACATTCGCGAGATAGTCCCGAACTTCATTCACGCTAAGCCGACGGAATCCATCCTTAGTAACAACACCTAGCTCAATGTTCTCTGGAGTCATTTGGCCCTCAAAGCTTTCTTTCAACGCAAGAATAGCTGTATGGATCGCATCTTCCAGCTCAATGTCATCCTTGTATCTATTCAAACAATGTTGACGCATGTGTAAAAACCAAATTTCATTCAAACTTGACAGGTGATTAGCTACTAAAAGTGAGTAGCTTCGTGCAATCAAAACCAGTACATAGTGCTGCTTGATTCCCACATTCAAGCTCAATTAGAATTGACGTTTAGCGGAAAGCTGGCATTACCTCTTTTCTAAAAACGTTTTTCCACTAATAAAGTTCTTTCCCATTGCAGTGGCCTTCCATGGAAAATATGCGCCAGAGGGGTCACATTGTAGCAAATAGGGTTTGCCTTCATCCCAACCGCAAATCAACAAAGAAACACCGAATGGGCGAACTCCTCTGCAAATAGTTGCATTAGACTAAATTATGTAACTGGCAAGGTTTGTAAGTCCTCTAAAAACTTAAAAAAGTCAAGGTAGCCAACATCACCACGTACCCTGATTGTGTGTATTCTTGCATCACCGCGGCAACACGTTGAACCAACTGCACGGTTGGTATGCGTTCACCATACATGAGTTCGTAACTTTGTGCAGCTTTGCGAGCAGTCTTCACTAACAATCGGTAGTCGGGTCCCATTCCTTGAAAAAAAATCGGTGATTGGAGCAAGTAAACTCGGTACTCAAATAGAAGTTTATCAGAAAGAAATTTAACGTACCACTGTAGCACATTCCAATATACGGGTTCACTGATTCAATTTTCCATACGCTTGTTCCATCATACAATAGAGATTTATGCTTCTTCTCGCTGGCCAAGACAACTCCGTTAGTAGCTACAAAAACAGTGCATCATCAGCCAAATTCTAAAGATATAGTCAAGATTCCAAGAACTTACCTTTGATGCCGATAGTCGGAGCTCCAGAAGCGACTGCTGCTAAAGCGTATTCAATCTGAACTAATTTTCCAGAGGGACTGTGGAAAAGAAAAATTCAAAATGCAAATTTATGTTCGCAAATTCCACTTCAAGGACAAACATTTTACTCGCGGTCACTGCAACTAAAGCGATCCGTTGCTTACCTGAAAGTAGTTAGAGAAAAGCTGTATCTTTCCGATTGTGACGCCATTATTAGGATCTTTTATGATTTGCAAACAAGCTGTTCAATTGTAGATGAATTGACCCGTCAAATCTAAAACAAAACATGAGCTTATATTAAGCAATGACACTTGATAAGAAGCCGGCAAAGAATTAATTAAAGTGATTTAGAATTTTCGTACGAATTCACGGGACCAAGTAATACAAAATTAAGTAGGTAATTACGTTCAAATCCTTGATTATGTTGCAGTTTCTTAAGGAAGAGTATTTTGCTGCAAACAGTGCAAAAATGACATGCCAATTATTCACAACTTTGAGAAATAAACTTTCCTATTTTTTTGTGATCGCAGCAATGACTGGACGGTATTCAAATGTTGGCTCCTCTGTGGCTGCTCAAACCCCATGCCCCTCCTCTTGTATCATCCCTTACCGACAGTACAGAGATGCAGAGCAAATTATCGCCGTGTGTCGGCTGTCAAGGGATCATCAAAATTTACCGATATCAAAACGGTGGTGGTTGTTTGGTCAATCATGCCTCCCTCAGAATTCATTCACGGAAGTCTTACGGTGTTAAGATAGACGCGATTACGCTGTTATTCGTACCACTTTCCAGCAACCCGAAAATATATTTATGATAGCTAATGTGCACCAGATTTATGCCACATTTCATTACATCATCAATACCGCTAGTTCCTTCCACAGTTCCAAACGTTTAAGCATGCGTTTATTTGCATGCGACGAAACCCATGTGTTCTGCTTACGGCACACACGCCTTCCGTCTGAGAATGCGAAAAGTTTGATTTTTCAGCATTAAACGCCTGTAATCTGGTTACCAGATCTACTTCTCGTTTGCAAAGATTGGAAATGCGACGAAACAACTATAAATAGATTGATCACCGCACAGCCTTGCTCGCATATGCTATCAGGCTATCATCAATGGCATTTGTCGCTTTGCTCAATACAAATACTTGTTAAAAAGAGCTGTCTTTTTAGCTTATTCATAAATAACGTTTTCAAGGATTGAAATGCTGACTTCTGCTAAAAAATTACCCACGCATCTTACAAAATGTTTTAAGACGCTTCAACTAAACGCCATGTACACATCACATGCTCAGTGTACAAAAAATGGCAGGAACAAAGGAAAATCAGAAAAGATAAATGGTAAATCGTGTCTGCGTTTCCACAACAGCAGTCTTTTTTATATTTTTTCATTTGCATAAGTAGGATCGGAAACGGAGGGGAAGATCAATAGCAATTGCGAAGGAACGCATGATTCGACGAGCGTGTCACATTGGCAACATTGAAGTGTATTCCAATCAAAGGATGACCCACTGCTGAGAAGAATGTGATGGGAACGGTTGACCTATTCATGGTGAAAGTTTTCCGATTAAAGAATGACATGAATGGGCTAAAACCATGGAGCAAGAGAAAAGGATTCATGCAGTTTCACTAAACGTGACACACAGTAGGTCCTGTAAAGTCGTCGAATTATTGTATGTTGCATGCAAAAAGTGGTAAATGTCGTTTCATTTCGTGCCGTACCCTGACTGCGGTAGTGGGATGGTGCGGCGTTAAGTAGCCCAAAACGCAAACGATTACAGCACGTACGCTATGGCGGGGCCATGTGCAGAAATCCTCCAAAGTGGAAAGCAGATGCGAGGGATGGGATGATGTTGCGGCGTTGGTGGAATTGGCGGAAAGTCGAGTGAAAATGGATCATTTACACATTTAAGTCGCGAATGTGCGGGAGCTGAGCCGCAAGAGATTAAACACCTACCTATGAGCATATTTACTCAATTGCGGCGGCCAATTAAGCCATGTGGCAGGTGGAAAGGATTGGAAGGATCCTAAATTAGAATGTGTTGAAGGCGACGCATCCGATTCCAAAGATGAAGGGAAAATTTCTCTCTGAAGTGACAAGAGCTTCAATCGTGTATTGCTTTGCGCCATAAATACTTGTGTGTGATCAGGGCTCGTGCAAAACGAAGCAATGCATACGTGCCTACATACATTTTGCAGATGTGAGAGCAGAGGACGGGGAATCGGAAGAAAAAAACTATTCAACAGTTGTGCGGGAGTGAGAGCAACAGATTGTAATGATTAAAATTATGCATCACCTGGCTCGAGGACGTTGCTGATGGGAAGGAATGGAGTTGGTGCGATGATGAGGATGACGGATGACAAGGAGAATGGATTTAGGTGGATCCAAATTAAGAATTGGTTGGATCGCTCGGCTGATTACTCGTCGTCACAGATTCACAGCGACAGAGAACACGGCACGGATTGCTTCGAGGAGCATGGTTGAGCACTCGGTGAGACGACAAAAACTATGATAATGTATATATTCTCTTACCTCAGCATTGCAGAGAGAGATGGTCCTCCCGAAATGCACAGTCGCTTTTTGATTGTGTATTATGGATGGATTAAAAATACTTGGAGAAGATGAGGACGGAAAGGATGTGACCAAGATGAGCATCGGTTTGTGGAGGACGGGAACAGAAGAAGCAATATGCACAAAGCGGTGGGAAACCCGATGGGATTTTGTAGCAGAAGGAGGTGCAGCAGATCATTACTACTACTTGTGCTAAAAGGAACCAAATTCTACTGGGATAACGAGTGGATAGGACAGGTAAGAAAGGAAAGAGAAGGATGATGTTGTTGCACTTGGTTGATTCATGACTATAGGAATGAGGCTTTGACGTGATACGGTGTGAAGATTGGGGATAAATGATGATGTGATGCGGTTTAAGTAGCAAGATGCGAAACGCTTGACTTACACAAGCATTTGTCAGATCAGGAAGGATATGGAATAAGAATGAGCGGAACTACATGATGTAACCTGAGCATCAACAAGATGAGTAAGATGCATGTTTCCCTCCCTGCCTCTGTCCATGCTTATCGCATACATTATATACACTGACTGCAGTAGATCAGTAGACGAGGCAGAATTGGAAGCTAGGAGAGTTGCTTGGTGTGAACTGCTGGAATGCAAATTATCCACAATGGCAAGATAAAAACTTTGTTTCTACACTTTTCCGCCCACCCCACTCCAAATGACAGCGGAAAAAAATCTTTACGGCATACACTAAGCAAAGTGAGCAGACAAATGACAAACGAATTCAAAGGAATTAAAAAGTTATCCTGAGCTAGGACCCAAGCTGACAAGAAGATCATTTTGCACATTTGTACACGCTACTTGTCGTCGGCACCAAAGGAACGCACGGTAAGCAAGGTACGCGCCAGGGAAAGATGCAAAGAGAGAGAGGGGGGGGGGGGGTAAAATTATGCCAAATGCGAGATGCGAATGAAAAGGTAAACGGAAGAGGAAGAAATTTACGCGTGCTGTACATGAGATCAGGCAGCTGGGTTGGGCCAGGATGGAAAGGAAAGGAAGAAAACTGAAAAGTTTATATTTAAAATGTATATACAAGCACAGAGAGATGAAGGAATGAGATTGAGAATAGGACTGAAAGTTAATAGCCGGTGGAACGTCAGAAGACAATAAAATAGCCCCGAGGAAAAGTCGAAAGCGTTCATGTGCTCAAGGCAAGATGTGTGCAGTCACGGAAGCGTTGTGCGGAACAAGCAGCCGCAGCATCTTCGCCATGACCGTGTACTTTAGCAGAAGAAAAGAAACTAGAAGAAAAATCATCATCTTCACAGGCACAAATTTCTGCCCATGTATCAAAAGCATGGAGGGAATAACACACGCTGTATTATGTTTTTGCCGTAGTATCAGTCCTGTCCTGTGCCTGTTTCTTCGATGATCGGGCAGGAGCACACGGGGTGTGAAATAGCCGCGTTACATATTACATACCACTTTAGGGCTAAAAATCCTTAGGAAATCGTCATCGCGTCCCCTGTATGCTTCTGATTCGCGAAACTAGAAACCAAAGGAATATGACGCGAGCAGCAAGTAGGCCTACTGCATGAGTCGAGACTGTCAGCATTTCTGTCCTGGCATTGGATACCGTACAAATGCTTCATGCTCGAGTAAAATTATTTATGTGGACACTCTCGTTCGTACGCTCCTGTTACACAATACGTTTCATCAAGGATAGTTTCTTCTCAGTACATACAATGTTTCTGCGAAGGGGTGGTCGAATGAACGTAAATGTCGCAGACCGCGTCCGCGACAATTTATAGTGCACTACCGGAATCATAGCGTTTCAAAGTCCAACCAGGACATGAGGACGGCTTAATTGACGGAAATGAAAAGAGGACACGTTAGGACTTTAGGACGAAGACCTGTGAGGAACGGTTCGTAAGGAAAGAGTGTGGATGAAGCTGGAAAATGTACCTGGCATCTCGTCTTGATACACCTAATTTCATAGTACTTTTCTCGTCCGCATTTGCACTGTAAACAGGATTGGAAGGGAGAATTTCGAGAATATATGCTCTAACCCATCCGACTACCTGAGAACGGAAAGGATTCAGAGCAGCCATGGACATGGAAGCCGTAGTAGTGGCTGCCGAAACGTCCAGTAAGCTTAAGAAATATACAGGAAGGAAAACTGATCGTTTAGCTTGATCCTTCAAGGGATTATTAATGCCAGGAGCTTAAGAGAGGCGACCCAAGGATACATATTCGGATGGTCTAGTTAGAGGGTTTGGTGTGGAAACATTGGTCTGTTTCTCCTGGACGAAGGTGGAGATGCTGAAGGGATGGGGTGCAATAAGGGCCTTGGTGGAACGGGATCTGGTGAAACAAAGTCCTGAGGAAGGAAAAAGGATCCTCGGAAGGCATCTGCTGTGCTGTAAACTTGTAGACATGGCAGACACAATGAACTTGATGGGACCCCATTCCGTTCTCGGCTTCCCATCTCACGAGAGGAAGTTGAGGTAGACCGACTGAAATAGAACGTAGTTTCATCGTTACAGCGAATTTGAGTCCATAAGCTTGAGCCTCCTTCCCTGCCTGCCTGCCTTTAGATATGGTTGAAGTGCACGGTTGGGTGATTGAAGAAAAATAGAAGTTTTAGAGAATGAAGAAGCCATAGCCCTTGAAGGAAAAAAATAGGACGATGGTTCATAGAAATCGTAAGCTTGTTTCATCCTTTTGGTAAATGAATACAAGGGATAGATGAGATGGCTCGTACTGTACAAAGGCGATGATGCTTTTCTCTTTTTCTTATTTTGTTTCCTTTACCTCGGCAAGGTAAATGCATCTCAATATGCAGCGTACGATGACGGAATTCAATCCACCCCTGGTTTGTTGCTTGTGGTTGTAGCCATCGTGAAGCATGGGCACGTCACGTTGGCAGACACCTCCCGTTGCCAACAATGGAGAGAACGGTTGTTCAGCTCAAAGACCGTATACACTGTATCATGTAGCATAACGTCTGTAGCAGTGGTTCCACTTGGGAAAAACATGATCGGTGAATCGGTCTCAAGTTCCTTGTAGACGCGAGATTGCCCCGTGTCTTTCGACGCACAATTTTTGTTGCAGGAGTTCTCATATTTTATTTAAAATTGGTCCACTGCCGAATATATATCGTAATTGAAATCATGAGTTTTGGCACAGTTCATCTCCTGGCACTCCACTGATTCTTCTTCTTCTTCTTCTCAGGCATTAATAGAGCCGGCTGCAGATGACTATCTGGTAAGACGGTGGTGCAGGCAGGCAGGCAGGCAGCGTTTTTGATGCCACCGGGGCGGAACAGAAGAGCTATGGGGTTGAAAGCAAATATTGTACTGCTCCGGCTCATCTGTACATGTGTTAATATTTGCGTTCCATACTTTGTTCAAATCCGAAGACTTTTTTTACGTATTTTACTGAGACAACTGCGTGTTTCCGTGGAGGAGTGCGAGAGAAGCACCTTGGTTCGCCGTCATCGTCATCTTTGAGGATCTTAATGTTTTTCCCACAACTGGTACTACGCACTGACGCGATTTCGTCCTGCGATTATAAATTTCCATGTTCTTTTCAAGTACTGGGAGAGAAGCATGTGTACGCCCGCCCGCCCGTCTGCAATGACATAACTTCACCGAGCCGAGTGCTGACTGACTGTGAGAGCAGGATGAATATTTGGAACAGAAATAATTGCAGCGGCAGTACAGAGATGAGATGATGAAGACGAAGACGACGGGATGAAGAGAAGTACAGAAAAGAGATGAATGCTGCTGCACAGCAATAACGTGTAACGTAACAAATGCGAGTGGGAGAATATCATTACGATGAATATACAAAACGTAATAAAAGCAGAGCACACGGCACGGCTTTAACACCAGCAAGAAGCAGCACACGGCACGGTAAGTCTCTGTGTGAATTGCCTTACTCAACAGCATAGTCCTGCAGCCTGCAGGACGTATGCATACCTACGGATCGTCCTCACGCCAAGGCATATGTCAAGGCGCATTATAATGCACGGCCCATTGCGTGGCAGGAAGGAATCAAAGGGAAGATCACTCACAGTGCATGGAATAGCATGGGGACTGAAGGAGATGTGAGCGGCTAACTGGACGCTCCTGACGTTAGTTTACGAACACTAACGTTGTGAGTGAAGGATGCTCTGAGGCAGGAAAGGCAGAAAGGAACCAAAAGGAGGAATGGAATGAGGGCCATGCTACTACAACATGGAAAGGCAGGCAGGACATGGTGAGGGAAGACGTAGCAAGCGCTGAGATACACGGTGAAAAAGTGTACTGGTTGAGGTGCTCTGCTCTGGCGAAACAAATACGAGAGGATACGTTCACACAACGGAGGGATATGATACGAAGCTGCTGGCTCCTGTCTCTGACGATTGCTTGCGAGCCGCGATGAGAGTTTTCTTGTGTGTGAGAGAGAAAACACGAAGGCAAACCAAGGAAACACCATTCAACTGTACCACCAGCAACCACCACAACGTGTCTTTTTTTAGTATCGCATTGGTTGATAATTCACTCGTGAAATAATCGGAAAACAAATACGAAAGACGGTGAACTTAATTGTGTTAATTTTTATCCAGTAGTCAGTCTGTGCTCCGTCAGTTACCGGTCTCGGCTGAATCTCATTTTGAGCGTTATCAAGTAATAACTGTCGTTCAAGAACGAATAAAACAGTGGTCTCACTCCCGGACAAAGGTGCTCCACACTCCTTCCCTCGCGCTGTGGAGGAATTCCAAACCAATATTACAATAATTAAATATTATTATTACAAACCAATAATTAAAAACCTATACATACTATTCATTGTTACAACAACAATAACGACAACAATTATTTTCTTCACACTTGCAACTCTGTCAACCTTAGTAATTGTGGTGCTCCTATCAAAGTGCAGTACCCTGGATCGTGAACTATTTCCTGTAAGTTTCAAATTGTTTTCACACAACCTTTTGTCATAATTCTACAATCTTGCCTCGTTCAGCTACCTTATTAATGCAATAATGTTCATCAGACGGTGGGAATGGAAAAGGATTCTCCAAGTCGTTACTTCTAGCGACAAATTTAGTTACCCCTAACCTTTTACTACTAACTGAATTATCCTACTCCGGCAGGCCCACGGGCATTTCATGAAAGGGATTGACACGTTTTTGGACGAGTAATTGCCGTAGGTATAGAGATGTTGCTGAATTCAGTTTTCTTCGGCAGCTTCCTTAAAGGTGTATTATCTGCGACGTACGGTTAGTAAAAGTCTACAGTAATATGTGGCTTAAAAGTAGATCTGATGTTGTAACTTTGGTGAGCTGTGCGGATGAGTATGGTGGAGATTTTGTACCTTTTTCATGAACAATGCGTACTAGCGGTAGCGGTGAGGCTAGTCATTACGCTGTAGGAAATGGAGGTTTTGTTTGTTAACCTTCTGCACTATCAATTGGTGAAGGTTATTTCATGCTGAGGTGACACGCTAACGCTGCTGCTGTATTAGTGTTGATAAAGGTTAATTTCAGTAGGACTTGAAGTAAGTGATAAGTGCCGCTCGTGAAAGTAATTACGTGTGTGAAGAAGTAATTGTGTGTCATTTCTATTAGGATCGAGTTAATGGTGGCTGCCTGGCAGTGGTGTAGGATGCGGGTTACTATTGGGAACTGCAACGAGACTTGGATATGGCTGTGATGAGGATGGAGAATTTTATAAGACGTGGAGAGGTTGGCCGAAAGTGGTGTAAAAATTTGGTAATGGCAAGTGACAGCTAGAGAATCTTGTGGTGGTATGTCAGCTATTTCCACTGCCCAAAGTAAACAAAGAGACTAGGGAAGGAAGGAAGAAGAAGGAGGTTGATATCTGAATTGCTCCTGATATTTGCATATGATTAATATTTATCTGTGGCGCACGCCAACAGCTACAACAACTCTTGTCGCCAAATTTTTTAACTTACAAATTGTTCCGTTGAGGGTGCTTCATCCAGGACATTAATTAATTACTCTACCATGCTGGATATGGGCATTTCCTCATGGTTCTTTAAATTTCCGAGCTATGTCAACATGAAAGCATAATGTTCATGGGATCAACTCACTGATCGACCTGTCATTTGCTCATTTGACTGTGATGAGCCTCAGTGCGCTGCGATTGAGCAATTGACTGAAGACTGTCATTTAGAAGACAGAAACTGTCAATGGTCTGGGATGTTTTGCTAGAATCTCCGCGAGCTTATTTGCTGATCGTCCATGTTGCGAAGGTAATTACTGTCAGTGTCATAAATCGATTTGCAGAACAAAAGTCAAAAGTGGGAAACTGCTTCAAGTGCCAACTCAGGAAGTTGTTTGAGCACGTTGTAAACCCGGGGGAGGGAGTTACAGCGTCCTGAATGTGGATAAAATAGAAAGAGTCTGTAATGCAAATTTAATCTAGTTGGGAATATGTCCCGGGAGGATGTATTTGAAATTACGGACTCTCTTTCCTTGAGTGGCATGTTCTGGCGGAAGAAAGTTTCCGCAAGCTTTTAGAGATACCTAAGTGTTAGCTGAACTGTGATTGTACTTGAGAATGACTCTTGTGGATGTTAAAAATTTGGTCCTTTCTTCAGTTTATCTGTTGATGTTGACATTCAGGTTAAGTTGAAAGGATACCAACTTTTATTTGTGTAGACTGTATAGTCTTATGTTACAACAGCGGTGCTGAGTGATTTGAGTCTGCTAGGGGTTGCACAAGTAATAGTCAGAAAACTCGGTTCACGTGTGGCCGAGTCTTACTGCAAAATGCTTATAAAAATTTCTACGGCTAGTCTCTGGAGGACATTTGTCCCGGTTCTCTTTTTAGAGTGTTTTTATTATTATGCTGCATTGTCTCTAAAGGATTAATGCTTATGCACAAATTAAATGTCGTGCCTGAGATGCTGGGTGGTTTTCGGCAGGATAAGCCGGTGAAGATACCATGAAATGAGCCGCATGCATAAAGTTTCTTTTACTGACTCAGGTATTTCTTTTGGTGAGTTCATTTCATTTCGGCTCCCCTTATACCTTCCGTTTTCGGTGTAGAAAGTTTTTGTTTCCATGGAGCATTTTGAGCCCGTAAATACTTACATGCAGGAAGGGAAGGAAACTACTGACGATGTGTTTTGCTGCTGATGAGTAGAAACGTTCGTAAAGGTCCAGTTTAAACGACAATACTTTGAGAGTCATGATAGTAATTAAATTTTTCGTCTGTTGGTATGCCTACCGCTGTAACATGTAGCCCTAATCGTTAACTGACATAGAAGGTCACCTGCGTTCTAATTAGCTCCAACCTATGTGCCCACAACAAATCAGAAGTTACGCTGTGTTTGCTGAGAACAAAGACACTGATCAAAGGTTTGGTACTTTTCCATTAATATCCGGTCGGATTCATCGCGAATTATGGATTACAGAATTAGTAATGGAATTCAAATTTGCTTTTTATGGATAGCATTTCTAACTAAAAGGCTTCGTATAGAATTTTTGGAGAATGAATGTTATGATTTCTGCAGGTACATAGTTTTCTGAATGAATTTATACAATAGGCTCGTTGGTTGTTATGTTTACGGGGTGCATCGTCAATCCTCCCATTTGCAGTTTTTAAGCTATTTAATTGACATTGACATCAACGACAAGATAAGCATCATTATCCCTAAATGGGCAATGCTTATAATTATGGTTTCTCAACTTAAAATTTAAGTGGTGCATTACAATCCTCTGAAATTTCGTTGTGCATGCCGTTTTACCATTCAGTTGTACAATTAGCAAAGGTCTCGTCGTTGACACCTGCTAGTATGCAAGAAACTGTTGTGGTTCCTGCCGTTCACTAAATCTGACGGTTTGGTACGAATCTTGCGCAGTGAGACCAAAAGAGTGTATGCCTAGGGTTAGACCTTACAGGCGGAGGAAGCAGCCGCTTATGAAGTCGCTACAAGCAACCACTTGTAGTGATACCTTGTTATCTGCACAGTAGTTTAAATTGTCTGTAGCCATTTCGGTAGCTCAGCTTTTGACGCTACTAAGCTCGCCAGTGAAATGAGCTTGGTTGTTAGGCGGAAGCCGAATAAAATCATGGACACTGATCTATGCATTGGGATTACGTTTATTTTTGATAGATATTACAGAAGATAAAACCTCTATTTGAAGAATTAGTCGTTAAAAAATGAAATTTAATTAATGGAGAACAATAATGGATTTTATGAGCTTTGCTTTCGACTGGCATGACGTGAATTCGAAGTTTACAAGAATTTTTACTAGAGTTATTGGTAGAAATACTTACTTACGGAGATGCAAAGCAGTTTTTCATTGCAATTTCAGTTGTTTCCGATACTTAAGTGACAAGACTGTTGGTTTTGAACTATCAAAGCCAGAGATATGTCCCGACACATCAGTATCTATTAAATCAGTACTGCTGTGACAGGACAATATCCTAGCTGAGTTCATATGGCTGGGAAATCAGAAGCTTCACCCACAGACAGCGTACCTCGCTGAGAGTTTATCTGAACTCGACTTTGGATGAAAATATGGAAGGATAGAGCTTGAAAGATGTACTTGTGGTTTCTTGAATAATGACGATTTAAAATACACATGTTGTAGAAAGAACCAACAGTAAGAGTACGTCAAAGCTGGATCACTTTAAATGGTCGCAATGGTTGCTATGTTGTCACTAGGTGCGCATCCGAGAGATGCTATATGTCGATGTCTGGAACGGAATGGGTGTGTTAGTTTGAGTACAGTTGTGTCGATAATGCGTAAAATTTCGAAATGGATTTTTAGTTACCACTTGAAGTTGTCTAGTCAATATAAGTTAAAATTTGAGCTGATTATCGGACAAAATTAAAGTTAAATTTAGGAAAAGCACGGGAAAAGTGTTGGTGAAAACAGAGAAAGATGGGAACAAAGTGCGGATGATGAAGGTTCACTGAAGGTTTGAGAGGTATGAGCAAGCTTGATGGTGTGTGAGGAGTCTTCGTCGCTTGACCGTAGGAAAAAGCTTGGTATGCTCTAGGAAGTAATACTACAAGATGGTATGGGAAGAGGGTTTAGAGAAAGAAGGAAAGAGAGATACGGCAAGAAGGGGGAAGGATGAGAGAACGAGCAGATGAAGGAGCCGTGGAAGTTGGTGCCGTATGCCATGGAAAGAAAGGAGAAAGAGAATCCAATCGATCATGATGGAGCTGAATTGAGCCTCAGTGGTAGGCGCCGGCGTCATTTTCGTTTGAAAATTTCCTGCGCGAAGCTTTCTGCATAGCTTACATATACATAGTGGGATTTTATAAGTGGTAAGGAAATTCACTGCTTTCACTCTTCCCCCAGCTGCCCGTTCATTACTGAACTGTTTCCATGTTGTACAAAGCCTACTAGAGCTCTTACCGTTTTAGTGAGGAATTGTTGCTTTCTCCCTAAAACTGTATGGGTTGCAAGCCTTTCTATCGCAACTCCAAGCTCAGAGGCCCTGTACCTGTCATATCAGAATTTAAACATCGCTTTCGGTGATGCAAAAGTTACAAGGGATTGAGAAAAAAACTGCTCGGCTTGAACAGCTTAAAGGATGGGGCCTATACGTTTGAATGCCTTACCTTCAATAAATTCGTCTTGTGAAGATGCTGATCATATTTCGCCTCCGTTAGATTTTGAAGCACACTAGGTGATAGAAAATGTGAATGCGCTAAAACAATTTGATGATTATCTTTTGAGCTGCTCATTCTCAGCCAAAAAGTGTTTCCAATTATTGAATTAACAGTTTAGGAAAACTTGGAAGTGTCGAAGCGCAGCAATGCAGGTCATTACATTCTCTTATGGACAATTTATTAAACATTGTTGCTTGGGAACGGTTTTGAAAATGGAGGACTACGCGACATTTATTTGACTGAGCATGTTGCACCGGCGCAGGAAAGGTGGCCAAAGTGTTTCCACTTTCACAAGAAAATTATGACTGAAGTTATAATGAAACTTTTTGACAGTATTACTTCCATTATGGAAAGAATAAAAATTCTTACTAGATTTTATGATATCATTTGGACAAAATATGTTACGTTAACTAGTATATGAAAACCCAGGTTGAAAACCCAAGTGCACTTCCTCTGTTTGTGGTACGATGGCAGCTGAAAAAATTGTCGGCTAAATTGTTAGCCCTTCAGTGCAATAATAATGATTTATAAGCTCAAATGTTTGAAGTTATGATAGAATTAGATGCAGCTAATATCACTGCCCGCCTGATTGTTTCCAATTATTGGTCTATAATCCTGTCCTGACAATCCATTCGTGGCTCATCATCGTACCTTATGTTAGATCAGTTGAACACGTATTAGAATTGGCATAGACGAAAAGGCAATGAGTCACGCACACTTACAACATTTTAATGCTCAGTACTCAGTCACACTTTTATGGGATTGCAAATCTTATAGGTTCGTTTATGATTAAAGTAGGTCTGCTGTCGCTGTGAAAGCATCTTAAGTTGTTTGAGTTCTACAACCGATGTGAGAATTGTGGAATTCAGTTTGCCTTAACTCCGTGCGTTAAGATTGTCCTGCTCTGCGCTAGCGTTTTAGTTATGCAATCCTCAGTTTGGCAATAAGTACACTACACCGGTAATGAAGACTTAGAAAAGGCTGAAAAGATTGTATAGGCCACGAGAATTCTATTAAAAAACATACCAATTTGATAGTAAGCAGAGGGTCTAAAACATCAGGTTATTAAATCGAATGCGCGTGCTTGCCATTTCTGGTTTTTGGGCTCGATAATGCCGTAGGAATTACGACTGTTTTTGCGGCATAGATTCTGAGAGACGCTATTACTAACCTCTGTAGTGCTATATTCGAATAAGGGTTCACGTGTTACCTATGTCTAAAAGGTAACTTCGGATTGTGCTGGGAAACGGAGGATTGATCAAACTTGATTTTGTTGTTTTTCCCAGCTTTGATATCTTGGAGCATGGAGGGAAGCTCAGTGAACGGATTGGCCCCAGTGCCACTTGAAAATGGTCTCAATACTGTGAACGGAGCCGGTGATGAAAGTAACTCAGCAAGATCGTCTCCAAGTGTGGGAGCAGGTTCAGGGTCTAACGGCAGCGTGTCTGGGTACGAGAACAAACTGTTTGTCGGCGGCCTCAGCTGGCAAACTACACCTGAAAAGTTGCGGGATTATTTCTCGCAATTCGGTACGGTTACAGACGTTCTAGTCATGAAGGATCCCATCACCCAGGTAAGTCTTGTCAAGTATTTGTCGTGAAATCATCGACATCGTAATCATGCATTTTTTAAAGGCAAACTACACCTGAAAAGTTGCGGGATTATTTCTCGCAATTCGGTACGGTTACAGACGTTCTAGTCATGAAGGATCCCATCACCCAGGTAAGTCTTGTAAAGTATTTGTCGTGAAATCATCGACATCGTAATCATGCATTTTTTAAGCTCTGGCTACATGGTGGAGTAATCATTCTTTTGTGCCTTTCGTGAGGCTAATTTGTCCGACGCACACACTTGCTCTTATTTAGCAATTACGGCTTTACGGAAAATTAGTGTCATCTTCTGCAGTAGCAGTAGGTTTGACAATAACTAAAAAATTAGTTCGACTACTATAGAACTTGTGCTGCTAATATTACTCACGTAGATCACATTTACATCCATGGACGTAAATGTGACTTGTGCAGACGTAACCACATCACTAGTTGGAAAGCATGTGTGCGCAAACTTTGCTGAATAAGTAGATAAAACACTTCTGAGTTATTTTAGACTTTAAATCATCTGTGGGTAGTTGTGTCTTTACATACAGGCATCCTGGGAGCACTTAAATAGTATCTGTAGACGCTGTGACGGAAGGGAGCTGTAGCTAGCTTCACGTTAGGTAGGCAGAAATTAAAATTCTAAATCTCTTGAGCAGCTGTGATGTTGCACTCAAACAGCTATATTTTCCACTAGACTAGCAGAAGTAGACGAAAAATTATCGAATTAAAGAACTCCAAAACGCAAAGGTGACTTTGAAAGGTTTCCGTCAGACCAAGAAAATGCTTTGAAAGCAGTTTATTTCAGCTCACAGTCAATGCATAGAATGTCTTTTGTAGTGGACCTCACGAAATTTAAAGGGCACGGCACGAGGACGATTTAATTGCAACACACATAACGTGGCGTTCAATATTATTGCTATATGTCACGCTCAAGTCATAGCAAATTAGCGTTTTAATGGCGGAAACATTCTGTCAGTATGAAAACGTTGTTACAAATACCGCTTCAGGCTCGTGGGTGTAAACGTTTTACTGGTGCAGGCAGGGTATTCAATGCAAATGTACTCTAGACAATTATGGAGACGCAACTGGAAGCCTGAGCTCAAACAAAAGTCCAGTACCTCAAGTAAAAACGATTCTATCACAATATTAATTTTACTGGCATTGGTTTTTCCTAAAGTTCAGATTTCAACTATAAGAACATTATAACGTATTCCTTGGCTGCTATGATTAGGGCATGTTCGATATTATAAACGACTAAATTAGGGAAATATGGTCTTACTTAGCACACCTAGTGCAGAATGGGTTGAAGATGGATTAAATTAGAGAATCGTAGAGTGAGTGCCGGTCGTGTTGCAAGGCCTGGTAGCTTTGCATTGATTTAGTTACACAGCTGTAGGGTAGTTGACAAACTTAAAATCCCGGAAGGTTGGATTCAGTTATTTGTGAAATTAAATGAAAATACTTATGCGGAATGGCAGCTGGGAACTGATCATACCAAAGAATAGTGATAGACGCTATAAAATGTATGGTGTCTGATGAATCTTAATACTAAGCCTAATGAATTGCAAATGTGTGACACTCAACGACATTTTTTCTAAATCTGTTCAGTCGTTAATTCTGTGGTTGTTTTTTGTTAACAAGAGCAAGTTGATGCTGCTGGTATTAATGAACCACGTGTTAGATAGCAGATCCCCGGCAGCTCGATTTAGTTAACAGACACCCTGTTGGAATTTAAGAAAATGTCGGATAACCAATTACTTGTTGGATGTAACATCAACCAGCCGATTAATTGCTTACCATTATTTACCCCCATTTGTTTATATAGCGGAGCCGTGGCTTCGGATTCATCACATTCAGTGACCCGGGCACAGTTCCACGTGTGTTGGCAGTACCCATGCACACGTTGGATGGAAAACGAATAGATCCGAAGCATGCAACACCTAGATCAAAGTCTGGGTAAGTCTTGATACTGGTCCAAGTCCAGATGGTTGAAGTTAAGAAAAGGTAGCTTAAAGGAAGTGGTTTTGAGTTCATAAGCTGTTAGCCAAAGGATAGGCAATGAATTCAATTTCTTGACTTCATGAGTTAAAGAAGATGACATGAGTTAAAGTCGATACTTCGAATTGCAGTATGTATTTCGTCAGTAAACCAGTTTAGGAAAGGATAACGCCGCCGCGCAAATAGCATTTATAACAATCTGAACGAGTTCAGACGGACAAAGAATTAAATACTATGCGTCACGAAATACAATTCAAAAAACTTTAAATTGAAAAATTTCTGCAAAGTTACTGTTAATGAGGCGGTTGCTTTGCTTATCTCATGGAAAATAAGTATTCAGTTGTTTTTGAAAACCAATAGAGTCATCGTGACTGCAGTAGCAGGGCTTTTAGCACTTTTTCATATAATATGATACCAAGCAAAGTATTTGTCAAACGATGTAATGGTATGAACACGGGAAGTTGTTGGGAGTCGATGCTACTGGTTGCATTAGTTAGTTTTGTGTATTCGATACTGTAATGTAAACGTAATTGCCTTTTGTGACCTGTTAATCAAATGCTACCATGTATTCAGCTTATGAGCCATGTAATTTTCTTACCACTCTCTACTACTAATCCTAGACACTATAGCGATTTCTAGATAAAGCCGGCAGCTTTCGTGGGAGCTTGCATTATGAGCAAGTAGCATGCTTTTACTCAAGCAGTGCGTGCAAATCATCGCAGGAAGAAACGAAAGCTTGCCGAGCAGTATCAAATATCTGCTTGTCGAATATGGAAATATTGTTAAAGCCATTCTGGAAACAATATTGATTGTTTATGTCGTAGATCCAACAAGACAAAAAAAGTTTTTGTCGGGGGCGTAAGTCAAGAAACATCGGTGGAGGAAGTAAAGTCGTATTTTTCACAGTTTGGAAAAGTAAGTTCCTTTTCCTGTATAAGTTCTGTATCTGTAGATCATGTAAGAAATTTGGACAATGCAACAGGAATAATGCGTCTAGCTTTCACCATAAAATATCCAAGCTGGGTTGTACAGAAAATTTTTGCGGAGTCAAATGTACGAAATTATTCACTTGCCATTAACTTTAAAAGAATTTATGAACGATTCCTAACGAAAACGTAGTTGTGCTGATCAAGTTGTAAAGCTTTTACCCTTGAACAAAGTAAAAAGACAAAAACATCATTAGCTCAAGATAATTCTCTGTCAATTTTCGAGGATTTTAGTACGGTAGTTGGAGTTGAAAGTAACTGAGGACCTAATCAGTTCAGAGTTACGGAGAAGATGGTGATTGAACGAAATCTGTTGCGTTCGCTGAAATTATATTTGGTCCCTTAGGTGGAAGAAGCTGTTATGTTGATGGACCAACAAACTAAGCGACATCGGGGATTCGGTTTTGTCACCTTCGACAGTGAAGATGTAGTAGACCGAATATGTGAGATCCATTTCCACACTATAAAAGGCAAAAAGGTACGAAGTTTTCGTGTATATCGGCTATTTTATTTATAAATGCCTCTAGCTTCTAATAGCCACATCATGTTTTCATGCTCACGGAAGTGAATTTAAACCGTACCGTTTGACGGAACTGCAAACTTAGCATGAAATTTTGTGTTTACAGGTGGAGTGCAAAAAAGCTCAACCGAAAGAAACCGTTGCGAGTTTGAATTTGTTGGCCAAACGGATGGTTCTTCCCTTATCTGCAGCTTCCTCCTTAGCAGCCCAAGGTTTCCATCCTTTGTCATTCAAGCGTGCTAAAGTTTTTGAAAAGTCATTGCAAAATTCTTTAATTTCTTCTGTCGCTTGTCCCCAACGAGGTCTTTCACTAATTTGTTTTTATTAGACGGTAGCTGTGCGTTAATCCGCTTTTAAGGGCCGCTTAGAGTAATATTTTCTTGCGCTAGCCATTTACAACTTAATGGGCATCCTGCGGTATTAGTTAGCTGTACATACGTGACCGTGACCACTTTTGTTTACGGAGCTAACCATATCAGTTTCTTGTGTTGGAATGTTTCACTAGACTGGCTTTTATTGTCATGCCGCTTCGGCTGCAGGTATTTAATAGACAAGAATTAGAGCAAGACGAGATTCCCGTTTTGTTCAATCCGTGAAAGTTTTTGGCTGTGTGAGTGAAGCAAAGGCTAAGGCTGCAGGATACTACACAATGCACAAAATCTTAAACGAAAGCACTCGCTGCTATGCCCAACATGCTGAATCGTCATTGCAAATAGCAATGGAGTGTCTAAGATGGTACCTCAGCTGGAGTGGGCGTGGGATTCCTTGTAATGGCGTGTAAATTTTTCTGTCTGCTTCATGTGGCGCTTAACACACTGAAGGAAGCGTGATGCTGCTCCTAAAATGTCTGTGATTGCACGTTAACTCTTCAGGAGCCAAGAAAAATGCACTTGTAATTGCCTTACCTAACTTCCTATACTCATTTGCGTTCCTGTATACAGGTGTTGGACCAAACATTTCAGCCCAGCTTGGAGGAGTTGCTATGGCCCCCGCAGTAGCAGCTGCTGCAGCTGCTAGTTACAGTAAACTTCTAGGGGCTGGAATAAACTATCCTTCGCTTGGAAGTTATAGGTATACGCCTTATCCTTTGCCAAGTTTGGTAAGTATTCTTTTCCTACACTACTTTTTTAATCGTTGAAACGTTTCGGAAATTTGAAACCGAATGTGAGAACAGTAGGATCATTGCAAAGTTGACAGTGTAGGCGCACTGTATGCATTGTTATGCATTAGGTAGGACATACTGGGAGCGTTAATATTTGTGGACGTCATGTTCCACGAAATACGAATTAGAACCCTGTGTACATAGGGACCTCACAATAAATGATGTCCATGTGGTTCAATTTGTGGTTGCTGAACTTTTGGAAGCTGTCAGGCTTCTTCAATTAGGAGATAACTAACGGCAATCTGGTTCAAATTATACTTTATATGTGAGGAACCGAGTAACTCAGGCCCGGAGAGGCATAAAACGAAGCATTTGAGCTTCACAGTTACTTTTATTCTGACTCTTCAAATTTCAGAATGCAGCGAATTCCAATACGATCCAAAGTCTTTCATCAAGCCCAGCTTATGGGACTTACACGCTCCCTGCATCGGTGGATGTTTCAAGCCTTCAGAATATAGATTGGTCAGGTGTCTATAATGCGTACGTATAAGTATCAGATCTCCGCTTTCTCTGTGGTACATTTTGAACACCTGAGAATACCTGCAGTAGGGAAGAAAGGTTCACCTACTTAATACCAAATTTGGATACCGCGATCGTTACTGCGACCAAGAAACAGTTTAAGCTAGTTGCCCGTAATTTATGAAGGGTCAGAGCTGTAATTTTTATTATTTTTCACCTCGTATTGAGAAATTTGAATTTTACAACGGAAAAAGATGGGCAGCTATTACCCAAACAATCTAGTGTAAACATTTATCCGTTTGTTTAGGACTGAGCCGTGATTGAAGCGTGACGTCAGTCAAATATAATGAAGTTTTGGTTCCTTGTTTCAGTCCACAAGTCATAATGAGTATGTAGAATCCCATTGTTATCTCAGCAGTGGGATCATATAAGTATTATGAGAAATCTGATTCTCGTTTAAGATAAAACAAATACGCGCTGCTAATCTGATGGTCGTTTTATTGAAGGACTCCTGCAGCATCTTCTCATCTGTTTCAGCATGTGTGTAAGATATGATGAGAATGGGTTTGAATTTTTTATAAACGAAGTGAAAGACGCTGACGAAGTTTTACGAGTAAGTGGAACAATTCTGAAGGTTGATTTAAAAATCCAATTATTTTAATTTTTAGACTAGTTAAAGGTCCAATATGATTTCATTTTCAGTATTCATATGTTATATTATGTAATATGATGTCTCTTAGTTACATTATTTTCATGCTACGAAATCATACTTAGGGTTAACGTAAGTAGGCGAAGGTGGTAAAAGCGAGCAGTTGATGGGGTTGCAGAATCAAGGCTTCTGACTAAAGAAGTTGGTTTGAGGAGTGAGTTCCCTTCCTTTTTCACTGCAGAAGTTTTAATGCATTGGTCTTGAACCCAATGGTTGTACATCTACCAAGTCGGCTAATTGACTCGTTGTTTTGTTAATTTTGTAAAAGTCGTTATCATTCTATAAGAAAAATTCATTTCGATGACAGTACCCTTTAAATGGAGGTCAAGAGAGGTAATGCAGTAGAGTTAAGAAGTAAACACAGGAATTATTTTGAAATGTACCTTTGTTTAATCTAATTATAATAGATTGGTTTTGAATTATTTTTATTTCTGGCACCCGAAACGTTTCTCCAATATTCCGACTAGGAAATTCACGAACTAGCATTTTAGTACGGCTGCCATTGTAGAAGCCGGATTTACCATGCTGGTCCGAATAAGGAATTAGGGCGTGGGGTCACAGAAATGAGGAATATGCCCTTCTGTGTAACCGGGACAGTTAATCTGCAGTAGGCTTCGCCCAATGTACAATATTTTCAAAATACTTTCGCGTTTGTAACTTCGTTTCTGGATGGTTCGTAAATCTATATTTTGTGTTTTTGTCGAATTAAGCATAATGAAGATTTGGGTATTCTTTTGGCGATACCCATTGCCTAAATAATAGTTGCGTCAAAATACGGTCGATAACATTTCAACGAAAGGAATCATTCTGGTTCATGTTAGGTTCGAATAGAATTAAAAATTTTTATTGTTATAGAACTATCGGTTTACTGAAAGTGTTTGTTGTTGTGCAAGCTATTCAGTAACGCAGCAAAAGTTTCCGCAAAGTTTCCGTTTTGGCATCGTCTCCTAACGAGGTATGGTACCATCAGCTTCCGATGAATTGAGGGTGAGACTCACAATCTATTAATTTGGGGTTGACGGATCATGACAGTAAGATCATCTTTAACATATTGTTTTGATTATCATTGGTTAAACGGCGATAACTAGGAAGCTGTCGATTATCCTTGAAGATGTAGTGCGTAATAGGTGATTGGATCTTAACCAGAGATTGGTAATTTCTTTGATATGTTAGCTTCCTTGCTGCACCATGGTGAAGCTGCATTGATTTAATTCATGTTCCACCGTACCTTGCCGTGAACCCCACATGGCTGCAGTTCATCTAAGTTACCAATAAAGTTTTATATGAGGAGTTTGTGTTTAATTCAACTGGTTCTTTGATTTTGAGATTCTAGAGTTGTATCTGACTGCAAAAGATGTGGAAATGTGTGAAGCATGTGTAATGATGAAGGAAGCTCAATACTTGTTACATGGGTCCTGAACGTAAAAGAGTTAACTTGTGCAAATTCAGATTCAAACAGATATGATATTGAGTGTATTCAGAGAGTGACTTTCGCATGTAGGAATTTGAGAGTGGCTGTGAAAGTTTTACTAGAACCTTCGAATTTTATGTAGGCATTTGATGAGAGCGGAAGCCTGTAACGCTGAAAGTATGCTGTTGTTAAGATGACAGGTGGGCATCAGTAAGATAAGATTGTAAGAAGCAAAGTGAAAAGAACCGGCGGGAGGAAGATTTAAGACTATAAGACTTATCTTGGTGAAGCTGAGCCAGGTGGAGATTGAGCACCAGTCTTCAGTTGATGCAGATTCGAACAGAAGTAATAGAAAGAGTATTTTTACAACTTACTGAATGGAAGAATGGCAAAAACACTCGTTGAAAAGTTCTGGTAGATTTGAAAGAAAGATTTGAGCGAACTGAACCGCTTTTTTTACTTTGCAGTTAAGATTTTAGGATGAAGAGAAACATCTCAGAAGTTCCTCCTCACTGCGTTTTAGTGCTCATAGAACTTGCAAGAATCGGTTTTTCGTAAGAACTTTAGAACACGAGTAATACGGGGAACGGGCACAACGGTAATGATGGCCAAGTTGATCCCAATCAGCGAGAAAAAAAATGAATTAGTTATAAATTTTCAACATTCAGAAGATGTTGAAAGTTTTAAACTACGACAAGAAACACGGACAGAACTAAAATGAGCTCACATCTCATAGTTCACAGCGGTTTGCAATCCGTTGATGTATCAACTGTGTGAGTGAGCGTATATGAGGACTTAACTGGTGGGGAAACACGAACTTTGATTCAATTTGGCAACCAATTTCTATCCCTCAATGGTTAGATTAACTTCGACGATTTGTGCTCCATAGTGAAATTTCTAGTTCCTCGGGAGGGAGCCATAATTTTCAGTCCAGCCACTTTCTAAGTATGTTCTCAAATTAAGACCACGGAAGTTCAAGAAAGAGCAACATTTCAGGGAAAAGAATGTCCACTCATAGCACTGTCATGCATTTACCAACTGCATTTCCGTACCGTCAGTATTCTAAAATGGACTCGGGATGAGAGAGACGAGTTGTTTTACTAATTATTAACTAGTTATTATTAGATAGCAACGGCTCCTAACTGAAGGCATTCACAATTGAACTTGAAGGAATTTGTCAGTGCATTTCGGAAAACTTGAATGAATTATGATGAATAGACGGTTTAAGGCTGAATACTTCCTTCCGAAGATAGTATTACCTTGATAATAGCGCATTTATAATGCTTTTAGATGTCAGTAGCATTGGAATGGTACTATAGTGTCTCAACATGTGTACTCACTTAACGCAACTAGAATGAAATTAGTAAGTGACGCTAATATTATTGAATCAGGTATTACGTTATTTTTTGCTGCCCAATGTGATGTACGAGTATTTTGAAGAAGCATGTCGTCTCCAATAGACTTGTGTAATCTACTCGTATTAGTGTATTTTGTTTCAAATTGACAAACAGTCCTTTGGTTGGTTCGTTAGCTAGGTGCGCAAGCGATTATGGCTACTTTTCGTGTAATGTGACTCATTTTTTGTGTACTTCAAATGCTAAAATATTATGTTGCTCTGTACAAAACAAGTTACGGTATCCGCACGATCGTAAATATAATTATTTGTGCTTGGATTTGTTTCTGTTGCTATTGCATGTATGTGTCGAATAAATTTGCTAAAAGTTACAAAGTACTCCGCATGCTTATTTCGTCTATTTATATCGATTTCAATGTTGTCCTGCACTGGTTTTCGAATTAACAACAAGCTAAATTACTGTAGGATTCATCGAAGATGTTCGTTTTGAACAGCTTGGGTTTGCGACTGTGACGAGGAAAATCATTTTCATGGCATAGCTGATACGGATTTTGAAATGGGTGACAGGTGACAGTTTACTGCAAGCTGGTAAAATCGCAAGCTCATAATCGATGAAAAGCTCAGAGTCTGTAAGAGATTCAAGGCTGAAAGACGGCCAAGAGACAGGAGAGAAAGAGGAAACGGGCGGAGAAAGAAATTGTCTGCAAGCACAGAGGAATTTTTTGATTTTTTTACTAGAATAACAATAGACAAAATTGAATTCAAGCAATGTGAATGCCAATAGTGAGCGTGAGAGGACATATAATCTTGGACGAGAAGAAACTTTTGATTAAGATCAGGTAACTGCTGACAGAAGGTCTCTTGCAGAATGGAGAGGAGTCGCAAGGCACAGGGTGAAAGAATGTAATATTATATTGTTCGGCTGCACCACGTTCATTCCTCCTGTGGCGCATGGAGTGACCGGCAGCACTGGATCTGGAGAAAGCCACATGGCACTTGAGCTAGGGGAAGGTGGTGAGTGGCAGTGAAGCGTGTAAGAATTCTTGATTTATTACGAGGTGAAGGTAAGCTGTGACGGAGGTAGTAAATTTGTTGAACCTGAACGTACGATGTTTCGTTATGAGAGAGACTTTTCTCTGACTTGTTCAGAGGAATGATGAAGCTGCATGAACTGGAGCTTGGAAGTGAAAAAGACATAAAACTTATACCTGGCCTGGTGGCCTCTTTATGGGTTGTATAAAAAACTGCATTCGAGATCCTGTTGGCAGCCAGCTTGTTCTGTTGCTTCTGCAAGGAGTTAACAAAATAAAAGGTTTGAAGAAAGTCAGGGAAAGCTACAAACAACTACATGGAGCTGTGTCTCGCTCGTGAAAGAACATAAAAGCAGGAAGGGAAGAAGGAGAAAGTAAATTTGGAGCGTGTAATAAGGTGGAAAAAATCAGTAGTCCATGTGTACTTGTAGTAGTAGGCAGCGGTGCATTAGCGTGTGTTGTACGTGTAAGAGAGACCGAGTAGGAAG
The DNA here is from genome assembly GCA_009872375.1 of Sminthurides bifidus. Lineage (NCBI taxonomy): Eukaryota > Metazoa > Arthropoda > Collembola > Symphypleona > Sminthurididae > Sminthurides > Sminthurides bifidus. Next base: position 27,048 of record VRMD01000367.1, read on the forward strand.
TGACTCGTGTGGTCGAGGATCAAGGAAACTGTCTATGACAGGATGTAGTTCAAATTTATTTCCACACAATGAATAGCTCTAAATGATCGCTATGTAATGAAACCGTTGACTAGAACATTGGTTTTTTGCTGTCCGATGTGTTCTGTTTGCTCAGAGAGAAAGCTCTTGTGGTGTACCTTTTCGCTGAGGGAAAGTATATAAAGCTTATATTAGAACCTCTCATGGTTTCCTTGGTTTGCTGCTACTATTGAGAGTATCACTTCTCTATTACTCACAGTGCGGCACAGGAATAAAGGCTTGGGCGACAGGACAGGTTACGAGGGTCACGATTTACGGTAACGGACGATTGAAATAGACAAGCTCGAGCTAACTTCTTTTACGGCGGCTGAGGAATAAAAGCTGAATTAAGCCCCTGAAATAATACATTGACGCGCACCACGAGGCCTTACTTTGCACGAAAAGTGTGCTCAGATTCTAATTCGGCTTGGTGCTAGACCTAGTTTGCTTTCATCATTTCAGCGCTCTACTTTCCACATGCATGTAAGGGGCTTTCTACACGTCACCTTTAATGATAGGGGTTAGGGCTTCACTGCACTTGGAATGATCTGTAGACGACATATCTGGCAGCAATTCAGCTTACCTAACAGAGAGCAAGTAGTCTTAAGATTTGGTAGTTAAAGGAAACGAAGCAACGAAAATGTGGTGATAACTTGAGCGTTAAGACTGCTTCAGGTGAAATAGAGTCCTTGCAGCACCGATATCGTACACTATTACGAGGAGTCTCTCACGTTCATCGAGTTAGTTACTTATCTTTCGGTATTTGTTCCTGCACATACGCTGTAGGAGCTGGTATTAAGCTGATTTGATTCATCATTCCTAAGGGATATGAACGACCATATCTTTAAAGAACTGCGGAGCTAACTGGAGAAAAAGATGTGGGAACGGAAACTTTGCGGTTACTTGAACGGCATTGTCTGATGACAGTATAAGTAAGACAGCTCATTCCATGACATATTTTGAGGGACAGCACGAAGGCTCGTGGCCCATTGCTGCTTTAAAAGGCGACATGGTAATCTGTTGTAGGATCGTATTGGAAAATTTCGGTAGCTTTTGTTGGTACAAAACTCGGCAGTCTGATCGTGTCACTTAGTTTTAAAGCATGACTTTTGGTAATGCTAAAACAGTGAAAATTTTTTTTTAAATCTGATTCAAAATCTTTGAAATACTACATATGCAAGTGTTATCAGAAGGGATTGGTACTTTCACCGTAAATGGATGTGTGAATTTAAGTTTCCGTGATGTGGCGAGTTTCAATACGTTCTCGTAATCAACTATAATCTTGATATGAATATGACTCTGGATGCGGGTTTATATGATGTGTACACAATTTAACTTGTACAATTAGTCATGTA
>VRMD01000368.1:0-28444 GCA_009872375.1 Sminthurides bifidus
TTTACATATGCCATGATTTAGATCGGCTGGATTTAGAAGCTAATGATGAATATCATGCGACCATTTGATCTTGCCAACACCCCTGGGATAAAAGCAGTATGGAGTAAATTGCCGTCACTTTTCTTCATATCGTCTGCATAAATCTACCACGGCACGATACAATAACGAAAAACTTTACCTTGACATTTGCTCAGGCAAGGAAGCGGAACCTGGCGATCCGGTGTGATTATAAGATTGATCGAAGTTTTCCTCTCCAGATTTTGATAATTTTTAGTTCTCGCGAACATCATCTGAAGGAATCAGTGGTCTGACTGAGTTTTACGGAATTACATTAGAAAGGCATGGCTTTAGCTTTTCCAGTTTTTCAAATTAATGATTTATACGGATGGCGTCACTGCAGAATGTATTTTCGTCTTTTATACTAGTGGGACTGGTACCCTTAAGCAATTTTTTCATACACACACGAAAATGCACTCTACGGGCACAAGCAGATTGCTAATCTTATCTTAAGCTATGTAACCAATCGAAGCTTTTTATACGTCTTTGAAAGGCTTACATGACAACAGCAAAGATTGCGCTTTGCATTACGTCTATGCTAAAAACGCAACGCCCAAGTTCCGAATTCACCATCATTACGAGGCCGTTGTTTGGCTTTAGTTTGAAAAAATCGGTGTCTGCTCCGTGCACCATTCATGTTCATGTTCTCCCTTTCACCGCTTTTCGGTTTTTAAAGCACGAAGTTCCTATGGAAATGAATTAGGAAATCGCTTTTGGATTGCATATAGCATATCGCAATAGGCAATAACCTTCATTCAATCAAGTTTCCTCTAGTGTTCAGACTGTCATGTGGCTGTCTTCGAGGATACCTATTTTGTTTATATGAATTCCCCGAATTTCAACTCGTATATTGGCTACTGATGGAAACATTATGTTGAATGTGAAGAAGTGTTCTTCAGATAAAAATCGTCTAACCCATGTTAGTAAGCTTCCGCCATGTGGAAAATATAACTGGAAAGTGCTGTCTCGGAAGAAAAGGCACTAATAAATAGAATTTTAATGACACAATATCAGGGAAGCGCCACAATGTCATTTAGTCATGAATGAGGAAACGATAATTGTGGTCCAGTGAACAGATTGCATAAACAAATACGTTAGCGGTTGCAGTTGACGCTAAAACAGATAAACATTATTTTATCTCACGAAATCAAACCAAGAGAAAATGATCACGCAATCCATTTGACTGACTGTGTCTCTCGTGCAATAAAACTATACATGTAATGCCTTCCTGTTGCGCGTTCCAGTTCGAGAGATGCCGGAAATCTGGTTATTTCTAGCATCGGCTTTGCTCTTGTGGCTATTGTCAACATGAGAGATGAGGTGAGCTTTATGATTTAGCACTAAAATTCATTCAATTCGCTTTCTACACCCGATGAGTACATTTATGGATCAGCCGAGAAGCCATTACACGCCAAGCTGTTCCACCTGCTTTCATACCAATACATCATATTATTGTGAATCCTATACTCAGATTATTTTTCCCGGAAGAACTAATTACTTGTTTCATAACTACTAGACTTGTTGACATAATTAGGATTATAACAAAACACCTTGCACAATTATCAGTGCAAGCAACAGTTGAGAGGCATGACATTGTGCTTTCAGTTTTCGCTACCCTTGTCATACCTTCATCTCATATCTCTCTCAGTCAGTCAGGATACATTCATTGCATTGCATTGGCAGGTGACGGGGAATTTATCTGTGAATTTAGCCAGGCGCAGAACTCTCACACCAGGAAACAAGATTACACGAGTAGTGAGATTTACAGCTCACCCAACACCTAATTCGACTTTTTTGATGATTCACAAGTTCTCAATAAACTGAATAACTGAATGCCCAGCATGTTCTTCTGATTCATGCGCGAAAAACGTTCTTCAATGCGTGAATGTGACACACTAAGCGTGGGCGACAGTGACTCACTCTGGCAGGAGATTATGCAAACGATACAGATAACCGCCATTTAATTTATCATGTCTCTCTAAAATGTGTGATCTGTGGCACTACAGCATAAGAACTTCCTCAGAACCTATCCTCCTGAATCCTTAACTGCAATTATAGTCTCCTAGGTCTTTAACAGTAAAAAATCTAACCTCACTTTCCGGAAGAAAAGATTGGAGCTCCTATGGGTCTAAGCATTTGCAACTTTGGTGCTACCTCACTCGAAACGGTCTACCGCGACCTTTGACTCTGTCGGATTAATAACCTGTTGTTTGTGTTCAACCGTAAAAAGTTCTCTTTAAGCTTATCAAATGCATCAGATTTTATTACTGCCAAACCCAGGAGTAGTTACTCTGCCAGTCACTCACATCATGATTCATGCACATGTTGTGAGAAAAAAGGCAGCACTGCTGTAAAGAGTTCGTCATATGTAAGGATATTTGAGAAATTGCGTAGAGAAGGCTTAATGTCATCTTGATATATGACTGACCCTCTGAAACATAACTTCAGCTCTATCCATTACTATAACTTTAATGAGGTTAAAGATGCTTCTACTGAAATTGACACTTGAAACTTTGGAAAATGGATGTCATTATCCTGAGCCCTGTTTCAACCAGGCTATGAAACACCCTTGCGATGATTGCAGGAATTACAATGTGTGCTTTCCCAATGCACTAAAAACGTCCGGAGAAGCTCCTGGTGATTAAACGACTATGCAAGTGGTTTGTACCGGTACTTGAGTACATGCTAGACTTAACGACCAAGATTTCACAAATTACAACCCTCACGTGTTACGCTGGCTTCTTAACTAAAATCTCATCTTGAGTCCAATCCAATCAACTCGATTTGTTAGCGTCGGGACTTTGTTTTTAGAAACGTTTTTACAGCTTGCTGTACAAGCCATAATAATCTGGTAGATATAGTGAACATTCGTTACACTTTCATTCTGCCGTAAAGCGCACAAGAAAAGAAGTTGTGCCAGCTCTAATCCTTTGTTGACAGAGGGATAAGGAACACATGTAGGTTTCAGCTACCTGCGCAAAGCCGCTGGTCGCTAATCAGAGGCTTCACAGCAGCGTCTCATCCATAACCTACTTGTACATCGCACAGATTACGGTACCCTACCTGCATTCTCACATTTGCGAATTCAAGCGTTTTATTGTGCAAGTCCCAGGATTCGTGCATAGGAGTTGAACCCAATTCAAGTTTGGATCGCGTTGGTTACTACCAAGTTGGCACTCAAGAAGTGCGGATTTGAGCTCTACCGAACAATTTCTCCCCACATGCAAGCTTTCCATCATTGAACTTAGGCAGGATAAAAAGAAAAGTGCAGCGCTTGCAAACTTCATCGCATGACCGTGTTTATCTCACCTCCTCAAGGCTATGTACGAAAATCTGCAGTTGCACATTTCATACACCGGTGCTGAAGTGCTTGGTAATCTGGACGGAACTCCGCCCCGTTGCTTACTTTCTTATGCTTCCTTTGTTGGAGTCAGCTGCCAAGAGGCCAAGTTCCTCAAATTCCATCTTGGCTTTGCCATTCTGTAAACACTGCAGTCGCATCGTTCAGCATGAATTAGAGAATTGCCAAAACCCTATGCTACTCCATAGTTATTGCGGCTTCGGCAATCCGAGCTTTTGCTCATACTGCGGCAAACATGAAAAAATAAGGACTTTTCTTCCACTCTTCCCATGCTCTTATTCTTCGTCACTAACACCGGCGACTGTGTTTTCAAAATATGCAACCCTCGCTAATTTCACTCGAGCTCTGCCTTTTACCTGACTGAACGTATATAAATGAATCGCCGCGATTCTTTTATGGCATCCAAGTCCAAAGAGAAATCGCATGCTGTCGAGGTGCAATGAAAAGGATGTTGAGACATTGGGTATAATGAAGCCGAACCACATTTTCTTCATTGCTTTCTTTCTTCTTTCAGCACAGCTTCACTACCAACAAAGTGTATGGAGATCAGTATGGGATAGAATGGGAATAAACATGAACAATATTTTGTTCTCCTGTCCTGCACCTAGAAAAGGTTTGTATAATCTCAGCTGCATTCTGCTGCATTTCCTCCGCAATTTAGCACAATATGAGACTTTATTACATTTCTTGTTAGAACGGTTGTGACTTGATGCAAATCAACGTAAGTAACTCGGTTCAAACAACCCTACTGAGAGCGTCACTGCTACCCCTGTCGTTCACAACGTTTCAGCCACTCTCGGAGTAAAATCTGCTTCGCTATTAATGCGTCGTCTAGCATGAATTCAATTGTGAACTTGAACAACACTGATGGAACATAAGTTCGCGATCGATATCAATGCACACCCAACACATCTCATTCCTTCTCATTCTTCTCACTCCTTTTCTACCTCCTACCTTACATTTCGTCCTCATCATCACTCATTGAATCTTTTCCCGAAGTAAGTTTAGAGTCTCACAAACAGTTGAATATAACATTCGACCTCGTTTGTCTCATTGCACATCTGGTCTGTCTTTGTATTTTGCATTGCATTTTAAAGGTTTCGCAAGTGAGCCGGGGAATACACTAGTCTTCTCAACTGTTCTGGTCTGTGGCATGGTCACTAGCACAGTCATGATAATAAGCATGCACAACTCAATCCCGCTGTGGTAAGCCCTGGCAGATCTGTAGGAGTTTGTTTGTTGTCACATACCGGCAGTACTGCAATTCTATAGCGCAAATTACCATTCCAAATCTTCCGCTCTACAATTTACAATGCTTTTGCTGACAGAGAGCCCAATAATCTGTGTGCACACGCTCGGAAAATCCAGCAAATACCCCACTAATGTAATTACGTCCTCGCTCTAGACATGATGAATGTTAATCACAACTCGTAGCCGGACTTTAGTCCTGTACAGCCGACCTATGCACTGCAAGCGTGGAAACTGCACATGGCCAGTACAGAATGCTCAGCCAGCAAATACTATCGCTCACGCAATGCAGGTCATCGAATCGTCAGGATATCATTTCCAGGGATTTTTCGCTGTCATCAGCACTTTCCTTTCCGTAGTTATACATTCGGAAACTAGGCTTCATCTCCTTTCTTCATGCTCGGATTGGACGTAGAACATCGTCTAAAATTAGTTTCACCGAAATCAACTTCCGCCAACGATCATTGTACTCTAGATTCCTGTTCCTGTTCCGCAACTCTTCTTGATTCTTGCTCCAAATTCTTTTAGGCACGACCAGCATTGTCAGGCCGCCCCATTAATGTAGTCGCTGCTCATGGCAGGTACGCAAACGAGTCTGAAATCGTTGAGAAGGAAAGAATTCTGACTGTGAGGACGTGGCTTCCATGCATGTGGCAAAACACGAAGCGTGGGAAAGTCAATGTGGAGTCGGGCCCTATGCATGCCCTGATTTTACACAAAGCTCGGCAAACGAAAATAGCCCGTATGCATTCATATTTGATGAGCTGGCGGAACTCAAAAGGTGTGCTTCCGGTAGCTGGATAGCGTTTTTCCTTTAATCCCAAATTCAAACAGGCGTTATTACACACTCGCACTCCCTGTCAAAGCTGTCCGATGTCACATCAAAGTGATTCGTGCTGAAATTGGTGAATTTTTCACCGAAAGACTACTTTTGTGAATACTTTGGCGGAATCTCATCACATTTCCCATTCGTCACATGTCTCTTCCATTGGTGCAGCTCTAATCAGTCCGTTCCCTTCTCCACCTCCTCGTCCTCCGATAATTGACCATTATCGGCTGCTGGTAGCTTCTGCTCAGGTCTAATTCCATCGTGGCCGTGGTCTGCAATCTAGAGACATTCAATTCCTTTTAGATGTTCCCCTTCCTGCTTTCCGAATCATTACACGTATCGCGTGGTATAATCTGCAACTTTTGCGAATACCAGAGTCAACTGCCGGAATGCCAAATGCAGAGCAGAGCTCCCCATCCTCTACTTGCATAATGGCTGTCGCATACGCCATCATGTACACTCCATCAAGTTTGATACAAAGAAAGCGATTCATCTTCCTTCATGACGTATGCTCGAGTACAAAAGTGTATAAATACACCAACGAAGCTCGTAAAAAATCTTTTAGCAACCCAATTAAACCCTTGCATTGTCAATTAATTAGACTGAATTATCCTTAATGAGAGCTTTAAAATATTCATATAGGAGAGAAGGTCAAGTTTCAATTCAAGGATTGGATGTGTATATTATTTGCCACAGATCAGATCGCATGCGATCAGCCCACATAGCCTAGCCAGAAGTCATCTTTTGTTCTGCAGGGACCATTAAACAGACACAATCGCATGCCCTCAGAACACTCTCAGAACCATACAAACTTTTCCTCCCAATGGGCTTTTGACTCCGTTAGGCCAGCACAGGATGAAACTAACAACCTCAGCTCTCTGCTTTCGTAACATGATATTTAACATATGTAACCTTTTAATAAAATTCACTTACAAGAGCTTGTAACTAAAGACTACTTTGCTGCTCTTACAGATTAGTCCATGTCCGTTTGCAAAACCTTACGAAAATGTAGCGTGGGCTCATAAAGCTTCCTTCCTTCGATAAACTGCGTCCTGCGCACAAATTACTATCATCCCTGCTCCATGTACTATGCCACTATCTGCGTCCGCACTTACAGCTATCCTCCCAAAAACTCTAAAATGAGAGCATATTACACACTTTTTGCAGCACTGCTAATATGCCAAAAACCAAATTGCAAATCCCCCGCCCATTTATTTCATGCATTGCTTGCACATCTTATTTAGTCAACTTTTTCCGTAGCTCAAAAAGTAATACAAAGTCAATATGTGCCATTAAAACGATAAAAACTACCCATTATGAATGGAAGGATCCGAACATTTTAAAAGCGTTGATGGAATCCAAGTTTACTTATCAAGCGAACGTGAGACGAGCAATCGCCTTCAATTCTAATCATACCGACGCCATTATTACGAAGGTACCTCACGTAATACCTCGTGTCGAATAGCACTTCCGCCAGCTCCGTTTGTTTACAAAAAAGTCTATTTTGCCAATAATGCATAATGAGCGCAAAATATTTGTCTCCTTCAAATCCGTCCTTTTTCTTGCCGACCACCAATCACTTAGTGGCACCAACTCCTGTCATCACGAAGATTGACCGTCGCCATAAGGCAGACTGCTTAGCTGTTGGCATGGGTCCACCGCCACCGCCCAACTGCGGTAACTCATGTTGCAAACTCATCCGGAATTCCGATGAAGGGCGATGGAGAAGGTAAGTAAGCATGGTAGTTACGTTTCCCACCAACTTTCTGCTGTTTTCCTTCGGGACGCTGAGCATGTGTGGAATGTATCAAATTAAATACTGTAAGAGAGGAATACACTTGGCGTCGGCTCTAGGTCATAACTCTAATCTTGAGACTGACGAGAAGGCGTCTGAAATCTTTGAAATGACTAGTCCTATAGTAACTTGACATTTGATACCTAACGGTCTTGCCAAAAGCATTGCTCTCGGATCAAGTAAAAGCTACCCAAAGCCTCAAACACCATACAATTATGATTATGAAGGCATAACTGCAGGTAGCCCTCTGCGTCGTTAGAAGAGTTGAAACGTTTTCCAATTTCTTAAGACGAATTTATCAACTGCGTCGTACGTTTACGCAATCAGCTTTAAGTTACGCAGAGGCAGTCTGCTGTGAAGACTTCGTCAGCATCTTAGAGGACGCTTTTATCGCTCCAGCTTTCTGTATAGTTTTAAGATTCACGGAATTTTCAGTTGCGCTATCACCGTAAGAAACGGGAAAATACTTTTCGCCAAGCATCTTCGGGACGCATGCATTTGTAAGATGGCTTTTGTAACGTAGGTAACAGCACATCTATGTTCAGGTCGGCTTTTACCCAAAGGAGATTTTTCTTTCAGGCTTCATCTCCGTACGGATGCGCAGTAGCGGAGGATGCAGGCATTTTGTGGAATGAGACGGGAGGAGAGGGAGCGTAAAAATAGCCACCTCCTCCGGTAAGCGAATGTGTGTGAAGCACTGTATTCCGTCCCGCATCACGAGTATCTCTGAGGTAAAGCCTCGTCAAGGGCTGAGCGAGCCAAAGCCTCCGCTCCAATGTATAGGGCTGTTACTACGACTCTCCGTGAGTCAGTCCGCCTTGAACATTTGACAATTGCGAGTGTGCATCTAGGGCAGGACGATCTACGAGAGAATCATCTGCGTTCATCAAGTGAACTGTTCTAGTTTGCATCTCGCAATGAATTAATTATTTTTAACCACTCTCAAGTGTCGTTCAACCTGCTGTTGATCATCTTAATTTAAGAATTAATTCTAAATTAGACAACGTGACTTTTACTGTGGCGTGGGCCAAAATTATGGATTATCAAGTCAAATGTTTACTGTTACCCGAAGTGGAACGTGCATTATGTAGAATTGGTAGGATTGGTCGTTAAGTGTTAAAAATCGATTGTATTTTATTTAACGAGTTATTCCAATAATTGGCGCTTTTCAAATGCGATTTGGGAATAACTGTTGTTGTCTTTACGGAGAAATTGTGAACAACAAATTACCGATTATCATTAGTGCATGAGTATAAAGTGCCAATTTGAGAAAACGTGTCGCCGTCTTTTACATTCGAAGCTAAGGGTGGCATATTTGCCACAGAAAGTGGTTTTCTTGACAAGCAGAGGAACAGGTGTACATTGAATTGCTAGCTGTATAACAAGAGCTGTAAAATCTAGACAAGATTTTGCGCTTCTCTGTGTGAGTTACTTGTTGTCAACAACCTAATAGATCGATTCGCCTTGTCAGTGCACTAGTGAACACTATATACACTGTCATTATTTCCGCTTCAAATGTAAAAAACTTAGTATACCCTTCGCTTACATTTGAGGGTTCGCCAACTTTTGTTGTACTAACTACCGCAGCCAAATGTGACATTTAGTCAAATTATGAACGGAACGATGATATCATTATGAGGCTGAAGAAACAATTTTAAGAACTGATGAAAGATGGAATTGTGAAATGACTTATATTTCTGATGTAATTTTCACGGGTGATGATTCCCATTTTTTGACACATAAGCATGGAATGTTTACGAGAAGATTATGACGACGATGAAGAGGAAGGAAAGGAGTTTAAGTGATCGTAGGACTTGATTCTCAGCATTGTCATCGTTGGTTTGCTGCAGTGAGATATCTACGACCAATTTTACGCGAAAAATGTTTCCTCTCTGATAATCTTATCGGACTGGCTGAAATGCAGCGTAATTCGTAGACTATTTGGACATCGGTTTGTGCTACATTTTCAAAGCTCGGTTAACCACCGACTATATACTTCTCATGTGTGTTTTGTCTCTGTGAAAATCGGAATCAGCATGGCTGAAAAAACGCCAAAAGCTCTTTCCACCAAACCGGTGCCCATGAAACTCTTCTCTTCATGGGAAGTGGATCGCACACCGCCAAACTGTATACCGAGGTAATTAAATCAAGTTCTCCACAACCTCTTTTTCCATTAGCATCAGCTCATTGTATGTACTACGTGTTAGCTTACAAATCCTTAGATCTAATTATTGAAGCCCCACAAATCGTCGAGGTGGTAACTAACCGCATAGCGATGTTTACGCTCTCAAATTGTGCTTGCTAGACAAGATCGCAGGGGTTGCTATTCTTCTAATTTTAATTTGCCTTGAGCCTGTGATATAATATCCCGTGTTGTACCCGCTTATGAGATCTTAGAGGGTTCCAAAGGACTAAGGTTCGCAAAGGGACCTAAAGCTCTTGTATAAAAGATTCGTTATTCATTATTTCACAAGTTACCAGTGTTGCATGCTTTACTGATCGTTTTGTTTTCAATTTGATTCAGACTGTGCTCCTTGAAATTAACTCGTCTGGTCGTCTTGAGAGCATTGCCAACACATGAGTTGGGTTCTGTTATAATCGCTGTGAAAATGGCCGGTTCTCGTCGCACGCTTCGCTCCAATGAAATACCGCTAATGGATAATGCGCTGGTCAACACTGAACTTGAACTTCATTTCTCATTGCAGGTGAGTTGCAAAAATCGTGTCAAATCGCGTTTACACATCTAGCACTACCAAGTCAATCTGGACCCTTTTAGTGGCAGTTTATGAGGTTTTGGTTTGTACACATCAAACTACATTGTCTTATCATATCGGGGAAGTCGTAAATTCGTGTTAATAGCTGTGGCGGAGAATAATATCAGGTGACTTTTGCTTCTGTAAGAAACGTCAGGATTATATGATGCTTTAATTATTTCACGTGCAATTCGTTTGCACAAGTTAAGCTATTAGCACAATTCGTAATGTCAACTATGTTCATCTGATTTGACTGAATCATTTACTGGTCAGAAGATGCATTCTATTTGCTTCAGTTATACATTAGCCTGGAATTCTTTGCAGTATCCACATTTTCTAAAACGAGACGAAAACCGGCTGCTGATAATGCTGCAAAGGCGAAAGAAATACAAGAATCGAACCATACTTGGGTACAAAACGTTGGCGGAAGGAGCAATCGACATGGCTCTGGTATGTCGTGTTATTATCGCGTTTCGCGGCATGTAGTTTCGGTGCAACTATTCTATTGCTGGTGACCTTAGTACATGTTATGGAATTGACCTCCATTAGGTTTTATTTTTCTTCATTTGGGTGCATTGTAGGTTCTGCAAAGAAGTGTGGATTTGGAATTGGATCTATTTATTCCTGATGGAGGAAATAAAGAAAATAATGGTCCAGTTGCAAAAGTTACCATTACAGGAATTGCTTCCCAGCCGATAGATGACATTGAAGGAGAACGGAAAGGAAAGCAAGGTTAGAGAAAGTATTATGTTTTAAAGTCAGTCAGAGCTTGTCAAACGTCTGGAACTCGATGATTCTAAAGTTAATGTTTACGTTAACTCATCAAATTCCAAGCAAGCAATATTTTTTGCATCTATGCCTTCTATGTCTAGATAGATACTAAATGCTAGACTAAACTAGTAGAAGCTTCACAGTAATGTCTTTATTCGTTATCGTCTCCTTGTTACATGTCTTCTTTATTTTGGGTGAGACGAGCTTCCATTTAAAGGTTCTGTATTGCGCGTCTTTTCTTTAGCAAGCTTGAGTAGACTGATCAACCTATTAGCCTTTCATTTTCCTTCGTGACGAAACATGTGTGCTTTGATGGCCGAATTGTTAACCACTGGAGATATTTTTTGGATGATCATAAGTTGCTTAATTTTCCTTGACTTTATGCTTTACCTAGCTTTTACTATTTTATTTCGTCTTTCATTCAGTTCGATTCATTGTTGTGATGAGTTAATGAATTATCTTTAATAATACTTCTAATATAATAACGGTGTTCATGACACACAGTATTACGTTACCTTATTGATTTTGTCTTATTTCTACTTAATCAACTCTATTGCTGGCTCCTTACTGTTACCCTCTGCTGCCATTTCTTCCATTCTTCTTCACCTCAAAATTCTTCATTCTTCCTGTACTACTTGCGATGCGTAATGGCGATATCAATCAAAATACAATCGAATTAGCCTCTTTGAGACGTCAGTTGTCTTCACCTTTGAATCCAAATTCATCGGAACCTACAGGAAAAGCTCGAACAAACCATCAAGGACACGATTTCTCTGATGAGGAGGATGACTTTTCCTCGCATTCCAGTGATTCTCCCCCAGATGATGTTATCCTCAGCAAAAATCCTAAGTCATTACCGCACAACCGAGTGAGTATTGTTTGTTCTCGAGTCTGTTATAGTTTCGATCAAGTTGAGTTCTAAGTCTTAAGTGTTTTTTATAGAATTTGAAGCAGAAAATAGTCAATCTACTGAAGAAGTTCAAGGCAACAGAAGAAGGGCAAAGGAGCGAGACCAAAACCGGAGGGCCTGCCATAGGCGTTGGAGTTGATATTGATGAGTTATTTGACGAATTGGACGGACTCTCAGATTCAGAACCAGATGCGGACACTCTTTCTGTAGGATCATTTCCAAAGCCAGTTCTTCCACCATTTTTTGCTTCGTCACGGTCCCTCATACAGCAAAGTAAAAATTTAGCGCTCTAGATTACATATTCATATTTCTACAGCACTATCTAAGTGGTTTCTGCAATAATATGAGTTGACCAATTTTTGTAGACGTCATACCGGAAAAATCCACCACATTGACTTCTGACGAGCAAAAGGATTCAGATTCCTGGACTGAGCCAGATCAACAATCAGAGTCTCCAAAGCTAACAGCTAAATCTCCTGGAATGTCTCCATCTTTCTCTATTACGTCCCCACAAGGATTAAGTACAGCTCCTAATGTAGTTTCACCGAGAGTTGTAACTGATTCAATGAATATCAAGCCAAAGATGGGACACATAAGCGACCAGATTTCCAAAGTCTTTCCTGGCGATGAAGGTTTCCCAGATCTAATTATTCTAGTCTCACTTGATTCTACTTTGGGTCCTGCAATTTTTGCAACTATGATGGATCACAATATCAAAGTTTTAGGAATAGAATGTGACAACGATTTAAAAATAGCCTTTCCTCACATTGTGGGGAAGGTGCAAAAGTTCTGCAACAACAACGCAAAGGCTCCAACTCCTGTCACAATCGTCACGATTGGAAACGAATCGTTTCTAAACGCCGTAACTAAAAACTTTGTTACGCAACTTTCCACAAGACCTCATGACTGGCAGAGTTACTTCTCATTTTTGTATGCACCATTCAGCAGTAAGTAATTGATGACTGTGAAAATCACCTTGCGAATAGACTAGTTCCGGTTTTGAAAAATTTTTGTTTTTCCGAAGCTGGTGGTGCTGTTTGGAAACTTCTCTGCCAAAAGGATGTCGAGTACGGACAGACATTCAATGATTTTACGGAAAGGAGCTCAGCAGAAGATATGGCATTACGGATTCTATCTTACGCGAAAATAGCAATGGATAAGCGGGGGATCGTGTGTGTACCCATAGCAGAAGCAATGATCACTTACAAGGATAATGAGGAATCCAGTCAAGTATTTGTTCCATTTATTAGTGAAGTGAGGCTGAGTGTTGGATTCTCGTCCATGTCAGTTGATCAGTCGGAAGCTGCAGACCTCTCGTCTTCCCCTCCTTCTCCTCCTCATTCACCCCGAGAAGAACCCCAAGAATTACAAGTTGATTACTGGAAAGGCAATCAGAAGTCTTCCATTAAAGCACTTTTTAGGACTCTGACAATACATCGCACCCCTGATAACGCTTTGTCAGTGACGTATGTATTGAAGGAACAGAAAAAGCAAAAAAGTAAGTAACTAATTCGTTTCTGATGTGCTGTGATATTGTCACAAAGTGTATCAATCGGCACTAGTTATTTTTTATTTTGGTTGGCGTATTTTCTATAATACCGTATAACGTTTTTTTACAGTCATCCGTTTGGGAAAAAAGAAAGAGAAAGAGACTGATGTTAAAAATCTCAGCATTGATGGAGTTCTACGATTGGTCTGCCTCGCCAAGTCACAGATTCCAATAAAACGTAAGGTTGATTATTTTTTATTTAGTCTCATTACCAGGGAAGTATTTAAATCTGCATATTGTGCGTATGTTATTTTATTAATACTCTTAGCTGTAAAAAGAGACCGAAGGACTTGCTACGCAGCAATAACTTAGGGCTGCACCCGTCAACCTCAGACCTCATGTAAACGGTTAAAGCAAGAGTGCATCTTCAATATCTGTTTTTCCAGTAAAATTTCCGAATGATAGGAAAAAACTTTTGCGCCGCAGGTTTTCATAAATGAATAGTCTGAATTATTGGTCTGAATCCACTACTGATCCGCTGTCTTCACAAAAAATTGAAAAAATCCTTAGTTCCCATGTCAGAACGGGAAGGCTATAAGCGTATGTTGTTTTCCGAAAAACGGTCATAAGTTTTTGAAAAAACAGTGGATTCTATTTGATTCATGTATAAAAAATCAGTATTGCAACCGTTTTTTGAAAAAACCAACCGATGCATGCGCTGCAGACATTTAAATGTAGGGTTATGCTGTTTGGTTTGGGCGCAGGATTAATTGCAGAATTACCAAAACTTAACATTGATTGCAGTGTACGTTGATGGTGTGGAATGGCCTGGAGTCAAGTTCTTTCAAGTTTCGGCCCAGTGGCAAAGTCAAGTAAAAACTCTTCCGCTTTTAGTCTCGTCATCATCTTCAAAATCAGATATTACTTCATTGTGATCTTCCTTTATCGTTGAACTTGCTTCGATAGTATTAGTGTAATATTTTGTAGAAAATGTTTAGCCAGTAACGAGTAAAGATCAATACACTTAAGATCGACGCAGCTAAAGTTTTATCTGCATCCGCAAGTTTTCGTGTACAAAGTTCATAGTTTGCCAAATTTGTTGTACACAAGATCTGTAATGCATTTGGTTATCCACGAAAGGTGAGACAGATAACTTTTTACAGTGAAACTGGTGACTGGTAGGTTACAATGTTTAGCTTGTGGTTATTTAGCTGCTATTGAGTTATATTCTTATAGTTGATTTAGAGCAAGAAATGTATTGTAACTTTTGCAAACTTCAGATATGTCAAAGCAACTTTTGAACGAGATAGTCCCTTTTTACGTGCTAATTGGGAACACCGGCACTGTTAGCGACACAGATGATCTTCCTAATCTCAATATGTCGTTCAAGAGCAGTGTTGTAAAGATGATTTTACATGATGTGAGCTTGAAGCATGCTCGGTTACAGAATGTCAGCATATGTACAATCAGTGAGTTAGTGTCGTCATAACTACAGTTTTGCGTAGGGTTTTCTGCCGTTCCAATGACGCGTGCTCGTTTTTGATATTCAGTCAACTAATCTTAATGAGATAAAAAAGATTTATTCGTTTGCCTGCTCAGTTACGATTACGATAACGCTCCAGTTACAGTTCTCCTGTCGATTCGTTGAAACGAAGGATATTCCTTGGGCTAACCTATTATGACACATCCATATCTGAGTCGAGGCAGTGTTTCGAAATACTTTCTGATTTCTTATTCATGTTGTCTAATATATGTAGCTGAAGCCAGCTTGTTATTCGGAGGGGTACTGGAGGTACACATTCTTTCATGATCATGAATTCAATTTTTGTAGCAGAAGTTTCGGCATGTAGCTTTGGCTATGTTAAATTACTTAAGATCATTTGCAAGTGTAAAGCTGAGAGATTTACACAACGTAATACATAGATTGTGTGTACAGACTCCAGTAAGAAGAATATTCCAAATGTAAAGCTCTTGTATGAAAGTAGTTAGTGGTGGCAATTTGACCGAGTTCATTTTCATATTACTTGTGCAAGGGTGATCGCCGAAGGTAACCAATACTGCGAAAAAAGTACATGTACGTAAATATTGCAAAGAAGCTCTTTAGCCGATTCAATGGACTATTGGTTTCAGCCTTTGGCGATCACACTTTACATCTGAAGCAACTTTTATATCTGTTCTCATGATCTTTCTGCGCTTTTAAACTTAAGTGCAGCTGCTGATAGCAAGGAAGGGGTTTTTGTGGGAGATTTCGTGATTACTAATGTTAATACAGGGAAGTCTTGTTGTTCATTCCTTTCATCAGCATATACCTTGTAAGTAGTTCTTCCGAAATACATTTATTTTTTACACATAGGATGCGCCGAGTTTCAAGAACGTAATAGATACGAGGTAATTTGAGTTTGGTAGAGTGTTAGCGAACTAGAAGGGATTATAGGAATAGTTTTGTATCATTTTTTAAAAAACCTTGATGGGCTTTAACTGATGCCAGCTGAAACTGTAGTGAAAATGACTTTTTCAATTAGCTTATGACAGCTATCTCTGGATGCAAATGTCAGCAATATATTTGACATTGACATCAGGAAAAGTCTCAATGGTGAATTTAAAAGTTTGCATTGCAAGGACTGATAATCAAAAAACTACTCAAAAATATCTCAAGATCTTCAAACTTTCGTGAACTTATGACGAAGTTCATGATTAACTGCATTGGCAAGTGTCCACGAAAGCTGTATCTAGTCTCATTAACAGGAAAGTTAACCTGTCAGAATTAATGTTCCAAATAAATTGCGCAAAAATTATGAATGTTTTCTTTGCAAGATATTAGATAACGTACAGGTACTGTAATGAGATCATTGCTTCTTATTTCATACCTGACTGCATTTTCTCCTTCACGCGGCGACATTGAGGGCATTTATAAATAGAACGAGTCGGACAGCAAATTAAGGTTACGTGCAGCATATCAAATTATCTTTGATGCATGTGAGATAAAACTGGTTAAGTGCGATGCATCAATTGAATTATGCGGATTTTAACATTTACATGCCGCACGGCCACGGACCGAAACCAACGTATTCGTAAATAATACTATATATAATTTATGTGTAACTAAGATTATGATTAATGATCACAATCAATTGACGGAGTTGCGTTTGTACTAGCTGATCCCACTCCACTATCTAAAGCAAGACTTTTCGAGTTAAACGATTTGCGGGCCAAGCCACGAGGATCGTTTTCTGTAGGCGATGTATCGCTTCTCGTTAAATCCAACTTCAGTTTTGCTCGAGTGTGTCTCAGTTCACCAAGTGTCATCCTGACCTCCGAACCAACCTTAGATGTGGCATTGCAAACTTCGCTTGGACTTTCTGTCGAAAAACTTGCAGACAATCCACTCGTTTCGCTGTTGCTGTAAAAATGTGAGCTTCCTGCATTGCTATCTGATGCAGACAAAGAGTCTGAAAATACAATTACAGCACTGACCAAAAATTTCACCGAGTACAAAGAACAGCTAATATAATAGAACAAAAGAAGTACTTACCAAAGTCAGATATTCGGTACATATCCATTGGATTTGACGAAGATTTAGGACAAATTTCATCATCAGGATCATCCTGTACCGGTATATTATCCAATTCATCTGGCTGCAGTTCCCAATCTGTGGCAAGGTAGCCAATTAAGTAAGCGTATAGATTTCAGTACTGTGTTATTATTTTTTTCTTATGCTTACCGAGAAAGTTTGTTGTGCGCTGACCAGATGTCAGTTGTGGAGATCTTCCTTCATCGTCTGAATCACTGGTTGGTGGAGGTCGGGGATAATGGTAAACCAGCTGGGGACCTTTTTTTTCGAACGATACACTTTTCTTTAAACTATTATTGACTTCCAACTCACTCGATTTGCGGAAATCACCGTCTTCTTTAAAGCGAGTTTGCTCTGGTGATTTTATAGACGGTTTACCCGGGGTCAAATTTTGATTCCATTTAGAAGGCACAAATGGAATATAGAGCTGCGTATCACCTTTCCCAGTCTCCTCTAAATCACTCTCGCAACTACTGCTGCTGTTTCCAATCTGATTGGTCAGAACTTCGACAGGATCTTTTGATGGACTGGAGTTACGAGATCGGAAGGGGCTTCCTTCTTCCTCAGGTCTAGGATCGTCGTCTTGCTTCGCACTCTGAGGTTTTGATGCTTGTTGAAACGCCAGTTTTGGCTCTTGAACATCAGGTAGATAGGTGGATTGTTCCTCTTGAAAATAGGTAGTATCTTTGATTACACTGACCGAGTTATTATCTTCTTCCAAATCTGTCATCACCAGGCTCCCCAATTCCTCCGTGGCCGCTATAATATCTTCCGTAAAGGAATCTTTTTCCGTATTTGTCTCTGCAGTGCGAAATGTATGTTAGAAGAATCTACAAAGCTTTTGTTAAGATTCACTCACCTCCCTCAGTTCAGGCTTTAGAGGACTTTTAACTCACACAAAATCCAGTATCTTACCTGAGTACAATTGGAAGTTTACTGGGGTATTTGTTTGGGGACCATTTTCTTCCGGTTTAGCTGGTGTTGGTAATTTTATTACTGTCGTCCAGTCGTATTCAACCGAAGTAGTGACAGACTCTGAGTCTTCCGGTCTTGGTTCCTTATCAACAGTGAAATTCAGCCTTTTCTTGACTTTCTCAATCTCTTGAATACTGGCTGCGGTTCCCGGAGACATTAGCTGGACATAAGGAGTATCTTGTCGCGGGGTTGGACCATTCTCAACACCCTGAAAGATGTCACTGAATCCAGATTTTGACCCAGCCTCCGTATTTTCGGTATCCTTTGCAAACGTAGGCCAGTCAGATGTCACTAAAATCTCATCGTCGCAATTACTAGCAGGCAGCTCTGATGTTAGTTTCTGAAAGGGCTTCAGACCCAATTCCTCGCTTGGACCCAACAGCACTGTGGGTTGGCTATGCCTAAAACATGAACAAGACCAATTCGAATGACGATAATTAACTTCGCTATCTTTGATAATTTGAATGCGATCAAATTTTGTATACTGATTCCTTCTTACTTTTCCCATGGCTCAGTATTAGATATAGGACTCACTGGTTGCGACATGCCTATCGTAAAGTCCACATTATCTGACCCAGAGCCAGAACTGTAGTTTCCATTCGGATATGCTGTGTCCGGAGACAAATTAGGCGTACTGGTGAGTCGGAGTCTAGGTGCCTGAGCTTCACGATTACAAACACTGTCTGTAGTCCAGACAGTAGCGTCAAGTTCATCTGACAAATTTCTGGCTCCTTTACCACCACTGTTGGATAAGGAGTTACTCATCAAGTTAGTAGTAGGCTCAGAAATGGAGCTAATTACGCCGGTGTCACTAGACTCAATTGCTGGCATCGAAGTTTGATTTTTCGAATCACTGGTTTCTCCCTCCGAACAAACGGCTACGCTGAATGTTTCCCATTCATCACTTTCTTTCGATAGTAGATCTTCCAATCCGCTTTTCTTATGAAGCTCATGAAGGTTATCTTTGGTCACAAGCGCTGTTAAAGACATATCCGTGCTCCCAGAATACTCAGATGAAAATAAATAATTATCGTTTCCTAAAGTATTACGATCAATGTAATGATCACCACCATTGACTAGATTGACGTCGAGCAGTGGAGACTCGGGTCCACTGCAAGGAAGATTAGAAGTTGAGACTTTGTTGATTAATGCGGAGGTAACAGCACTGGCACTGTCACAGGGATTTCTGTATGTCTTCTCGCTCACTAATGGCTCACTTGAGATTGTTACATGATCCTGTGATATGGGATTCTGATTGACACGAACATTTAAATTATCATTAAGATCAGCAGGCTCAACATGAGTAAGTACTAGATATGATGTGGCACTACGCGAAGAGTCTTTTACTTTCTGTGCAATTACTCCAAAGTCACTACTGACGAATTCCTCTTCACTATCGACTTTAGAAACAGGTGCGAATAAGTCGGCTGTGGAACGATCCGCGACATCGCCTTTAAAGCAATTAATTAAGCTTGCGTTAGCCGCAAATGGAGATGTGTCCCTAAATGAAACACTTTTTCGCTTAGAAAGACTACTTAAAGCTTTGGAATTGTCGTTGAACTGGGCTGGGCTCGACGAACTTTGCGGTGAACTCATATCCCACTTTCGATCAAAATCTTCTTCGTCAACAGATGACTGCAAGGGAGGGTTCGGTAAAACTGAATCGGCTAACAATGTATCTAATTTTCTGACTATATCCCCCATGGTAGGACGCATTTCAGGCTTAGAATTCCAACAAAGCTTCATTACTTCATATAGTTCATCTTTCTTTCGCAAGCCAGGTCTAGAAGGGGATTGTAACGTGATGGAGCGATCTGTGACCACATTGTCAGCTACTTCTTGATCACTCAATTCATTGTAAGGTAGCTTTCCAAACTCACATATTTCCCATAAAACGATTCCGAAAGTCCATACGTTGGATGATTTGAATACCTATGAAAAAACTTACTTTCAAACGAAAGTTCGGAAACAGAAACTAGAACAGCTTGAAAATGCATTTTACCTTTAGAGTGTGTATAGTATTAATGGTGCATCTTAAGGTCTCCGGGGCCGACCATCTCAATGGAATTGCAATATTACGGTCCCAGTAGTAATCGTCTCGGTATTTTGCAGTTGCAAGGCCATAATCCCCGATGATTATACGGTCTTCACTCCCTACTTGACAGTTTCGCGCAGCTAGATCTTGATGCACAAAATCAGCTTGATCCATCCACTCCAGGCCCTTTGCAATGTCTAAAAGAAAAAAAGAAGAAATCACTCTATGCATGATTGAAAAACTTATGTATTTTAGATAACAGTTCTTTACTTACCTAAAGCCATTTTAATGTGAGTCATCTGAGCATTCATCGATTCTGCCCGGCTAACGCTATTAATCAGATGAGCTTTCAGATCTCCCTTCGGACAATGTTCCAGCATCAAGAGAAAGGGAGTGGTTTCAATTGCGTGCCCCAAAAGTTTTAAAATATTGCCGTGGTTAGCGTCCCGGAACACTCTGACTTCATCAAGGAATCTCATTTGTTCACTTCCAGCAGCGTCTTCACGCAATACCTTTACAATTACTTTCAATTTCTTAGCAAAAGGTACTATGTCTTCTGCTTCACCTTCGATGACTTTTCCAAACCAACCTTCACCTACTTCATTTTGGAACTCGATGCGATTGCGCGGAAAGTTCCGAAATGATTCATCTATGGAGAATTAGACATTGTGAAAATTACACAGGCTTGCAAAATTCACGACATACGACTGGAATCTGTTTTCTAAACTTACCAAACCAATCATGAGCGAATATATTAGTCACATCTACAGGAGGAACAATACCAGATGGAGTTGGTGTCAGGTCAGCATACCGATGCAGTCTCATATCTCTCTGAAGATTCCTTCCAGTACTATCAAATCCAGGACTCTTCGATTTGTTGTAAAATGGAGTTGACACAGGTGTTAACTGATTGAGCGAAGGTAATGGTTCAATCACAATTGGATCCAGCTCCAATGCTCTCACATCGATTGGTGAGATAGAAGAAGGTCCAGAATTTCTAGAGTCCGCAATGGGATTATTGAAAGTTGTGGGTGTATTTTCATGATCAGTCTGTCGCCTCTTGAATATCTAGGAAATTTATGAAAGTTTGAAATGACTCAATGAGTGTAGAACTTCATTACCCTGTTCTTATTTCACAACTGTAAAGGATCAATTCCAAAGAATTACCTGGCAGCAACCCTTGGCGCATCCGAACATCATCGCTGTTACAAAAACTACCAAAAAAAGCAGGCCATAGCCGAAAATTGGATTCAAGGACGGTAAGTGCCCTGCAATGCATCAAATATAAAAATCATGTCAAAATGTGAGTCTAATGCTCTGCGTACAAGCAATTTCAAGATTTACTGAAACGTAATGCTAATTATCAAACAAAAACATACCATTATTAATCAGACTGTCATCAGACACCGGTGCCGCAGCGCAAGACCATAATAGCCACGCGAACACGGGCAGAGTTTTCAGAATCATGACGCTGTCTGTCTTCAACCGAAGCTTACAGTTCCAAGCTTTTTGGCCATGTGACTAAAAATTTTTAGAATCACCCAATCTAGATGGTAGACTTTGACTTCCAGCGTCCATAGAATGTGCAGTTGTTTTTCTGTAAAAAAAGTAGTAGTTCTGGGTAGCGCAATCATAAATACATACATCTGTGTCAATAACTACTAACCATTTACGCCGTACGAAGCATCTATACCCGCACCATTGGTTTCGTTAGCATGTCCACTTTTAAACAATAACGGTGCGTAATCACCAAAATGCTCAAGTTAGTCTTATGAGAAACTTACTTTTAGTCTTTTATCTTATTCTTGTGACTAAAAGCCAAAACGTTAGGGTTGACAAAAGGATTAAGCCGAAGCTTTGAGTCTTCTCCTGGAACGGTCCAAGATTTAGAGTTTATAGGATATAAGAATTACAAGACCCGGTGCGAATGACTCACTCCTTTCTTCAGATCGACATTAGAACTAACACATACCCAGCCATTTATACAGCTATAAAAAACGTTTTAACTTCTTGTTCTTAAGCGTAGCAGGAAATGAGATGCAAGGAATCCGTTTAACCAGCTCCTTTTGAGGCAATGTAGTGTACTGAATGAGGGGTTCCTCGAAAAAAGACAGGAAGGGCCAATACTCTCATACAATTCAAAGAATCTATAACTTCGTCTGCTCTCGTTCAGCCCAAGATCGATAAACCCCAATAAATTTCTTTAATGCGTTCATGCATCGTGCAACAGGAGAGCGATCAGCTTCTTCAAAGTCAAATTCTAAGACCATACGAATTGCAAGCTAAAACCCCAACTTGCTCTCAGATTGTATATACGAAGCTATCAAACTAATGCCACTAGCTCGGCTTAGCTACGCTTAAACAAGATGTTATATTGACTTTGATCAGACTTACCTTTCGGTTGTTTACAAAATGGATACTGAAGAGATTGTTCGAGTCGTAGAAGCCTTAAGGTATACAATTACAAACCCGAAAGATGACAAATGAACTGTATTCTGTTCCCTAACACATGTGAATAACTTTGCGCAGTATCGAAACGTGTAAAAATACAAAATTTTCTCTAGCTATACTTCAAACCTGATCGACTAGTATTTCTTAGGAGAAAACGAAATACACAGAATGATTGCTACACACCGGTGACTCCGAATGAATATGTTACTAGCACGGCTGCGACTGTTACATTAGTACCTGAACAACTAATATCTCAAGCATGAACTACCTTTAAAACAACTAGGATTGCACAAACCTGAACTTCTCCCGTGTATTGACTGTGAAAAGTATATCAAGTTCCACTGCATACACTATTTTAATTTAAAATACTAAAAATCATAATTAAATGTAATAATAAGTAATAACTGAGCAAATAGTGGAATCGAGCTGCTCAGTACGAGATCTTCAGAATAATTGCACTAGTTTTGTACTGTGGAGAGCCTTGCTTTTCACCAACTACATATTATGCGGACTGTTATTCTTGTGATATTTGATCGTTTAAAGATACTCCTACAGTTTAGAAAACGCAGTGGCAAAAACTATAAGTGATACACTTTTAAATGTAATGACGTAATATCATTTGAAAACTTGACCGTACGTTCCATCACATCACGCAATATAGCAATATAATATAATTTTCAGCTCTCAGATTGAATTTCTTCTATCAAACCAAACGAATCTATGAATTGCAACCCACTAATAAGAAGCAAGCCGTTTCATGCTTGAACTTAAAAAATGAAACCTATCTTAGATAAATATAATACGGGCGCATTTCTATAGATAGTTTTTAACAAAACCGTAACTCGATTGCAACCAATACTTGTGTAGAGCTTTGCAAGCAGGGGACAAGTGCAGTGAGCCGACTTGCAGCACCAATTGTTACTTCCCTGACAGACAATTTGCTGAAATTGCTAATTTCCCTGACGCTGACACGAGAATTCAGCGAAATGTAGCACTATACAGCCTGTAGCTGTTTCCTGACTGTGAGGTTAAAGCGAAGCTGTGATGATGACTGTAAGAAGCGCAGCCGAAAATAAGATGCACTAGAATTTTCCCTTACACCTGCATTGTATTGTGTATATATTGTCCGGGAACTTTTGCCTTTGCAACTTGCATTGTAGAGGTCCGCTCTTCTCTTAAGGATATCATCACCGCTTTGATCGGTCTGCTTGCATTCCTGCGCTTACAGAAGATAATTTTTGCCAATAGCACCTATATAAAGTGAAGGAGCTGTGACATCATAAGGAGACCATAGAGCGTGTCATGAGCTGGACGTAGACCTTTAGCTGTAAAGTAACATTATGTATGTGCACCGATACCCATTATCTCCTAAAACCGGTTGCACGAAATTACGTTTTCACCCTGTTCATATCTATGTGAAGAGTCACTTCACTGTCAACTAAATACTCTTTTTACGAAAAGGAAGAATGGCGTCCAAGAACAAAATTATATATCATAGAGAATACCGCTATTTCATGGGATTACAGCGGTAAAATGGGTTTTTAAGCTCGCAGTTTCGCAAATTTCGGAAGTTCATCTGCCCCTAGATCGCACGTGCAATCAATGGTAATTATTACGTAATGTATGCAAAAACTCGTAATATAATTACATATCGTGAGGTGTACGCAATATATACGCTGGAATATTCGCGGTTGTTTCATGCTTAATGTTCATAGTGTTTTTGTCTAAACAGTTCGATCATCGCATCCTCGCGCAGTTAAACAGGTGACGGCGTTTGGCTGGATTTCATTTCGTTGTAAGGAGTAGCAAAAAAAAGTGAGTGCCTATGATTACATATCGATTGTGAATATTTGCAGAGATAAAGTACATCTTGCTATGGACAAGCAATAATATGGCTGGAGTAATAAGATAATTAATGCTGTACGATTTGGTGTTACAGGAATTACCTCATAGTCTTCGAGCTTATTGTTTCACAAAATGGCTGCTGAACCTGCTGCAAATGAGAGCAAGCCAGGACCTCCTTTGTCAAATCATGACGCATTTTGGGCCGGGTCAACAGAGGAATTAAAAGAACAAGAAACTGCCTTAAAACAGAAAGCTTGTAATTTTTGGAACTGACGTAGCTCAAATTCCGTGTTTTAGGAATTCATTTTTATATGGAATCCTCAGTGGGTTTGGCCTGGGCGTAGGACATTTTGCACTGACTAGTCGCGTAGCCGCCGCTACGAATTTTGGCTTCTACTCGTATGTAGCGGTGACGTTTTGTTATTATGTACATTGTTCTTATTCTTATTCTAAAACTAAGTTTGAATATCAAAAAATTCAGTATGCTATGTCTCGAGGCATAGAATCTTTAGGTACCGAAGGCGGGCTTAAAATCAAAGCTGCTGACATTGCGGTTCCCAATTTACCAATTGATAAGACGGGGGATTCTGGAACCTCCTGAATTTGTAATATGAGTGTTTGCATAGTTACAATAGATGTTATTATGGCAGTAGTTCGTAAATTAAAGGTCTTAAATGTGGCATCCTGATGTGCTGTAACTTATAAAATCTACGTGATCTTTTGAGTGAGCATATAATCTTTCTCCAATGTTAGTTCAGACCTTAGAGCAAAGATGAAAATAGATTCAAAGACATACTCAACACGCCCTGAATATCATATGGCGTGCGCTCATGCCCAAAATTCAGTCAGCGCATGTATGCAAAGGCATTACATAAATTATATAAGCAGGGTGCTTTAATCGCTTGCATACAAAAGTTAACATGACAAGATTATATAACCATTTTTATGCACATTCAATAACCTTCAGATTAAGAAAGTTTCCAGGACAGCACTGCACTGCACCGTAAAACTTTCTCATTTTCAACCAAGGATATCACTTAGTTAAAACTACCAAGACATCCTTACTTTTACTCAGCCTTGGTTTCAGTAGTGTCCATGGTTACAGGATTTTTACATAGAACTGGTTCCATTGCTTGCCCTTCTGGAAGTTCCAGTATTCGTGGGCCGTAGAGTAGAATGTAAGCACAATGCCAATCACCGCCACCAGAAAGTTTAAGAATTTCCTCTTCTGTAACTGGAGTTACGTCATCATCATCACACTTGAGCCAAATGTTTCCTTTGTATTTTACCCACGCTAAGTAATGACCCGAAGAAGATGACCGGCCTTTATGCGTCAGTACAGCTTGTAATTCGTAAAACCCGGAATTGTTGGATCCTGGATCTGTGATTCAGAAAATGCTCTCAATTTCCATGCGTTACTACTGTATTGTAGTCTTGTCCGTGAGTGCAATCGAGTACAGCACTTACCATCGGCAAAATGAAAGGGCACCTTCTGTACTGCTGATTTTTCCTTCGAATCGGTTTTGTTTCGGTTAGTATACTTTGCCTCTGCAGCAGCATCGCCAACTTCCTTGAATTTATTACGCATCGGAATGAGTTTAGCTTGCAGTTCCGCGGTACATAGATCAAATGCGTCGAACATAATTGGAAACTTCACGTCACGTAGAACTTTAACATGAGTGCTACTCTTTTCCTTAAAGTAGAACCGGATCATTTGTATGGTTAAAAAGGCGGGAAGTCGGCTAATCTTGGACTGTAACAGTAAATAAAACAAAAAATAACAGTCAGTTGAATTTAGTAATTCGTAAGTGTAGTGTCGATACAAACTTGAATGGCAATTAAGAATGGATAACTTGACTCACAGTTTTAGTCCATACTGCGTCTTTTCCGAGAATGCTAGAATGTTTTGTAACCTTTTCCACGAGTTTCTGAAACCCGAAAAACAGTAAAATCAAATTAGTTACCCAAGCCCCAATAAATTGGTGAATAACAAAATCTAGATTACACTACACTACCTCACGTAATCCACTATGCATGTACTTCACATCTGCAGTGATGAAACAGCTCAACTGCAAGTTACTAGACTCGGTTGTTTGCATAGGCTCGCTGTCACTTTCATCGCACTTCCACTCTTCATTCAGTTTGACCCCAAAATACTCATCCACAACGGAAGAATATTCTTTGTTCTCACTAGGAGGTAATTTGCTTTTCATTGTGTGCATCAATTCAACCCAGCATTCGTTAGCGTCCTGCTGCATGTAGACACCATCCTCTCCCCGTTGGGCAAAACTGTGGGAATGCGGTGTGCAAAGTCAGGAGAAGCACTGCCGGCGGCACAGCGACCCCGCGATCCATATTGTTGTATAAATCTCTTAACGCAGCAGTAACAGATGACGAAGCATCAGCATTAGATACACCAGCGGTAAACTTCTTTAATGAATTAGTTAACGGCTCTACCGTCTTCAGACATTGTATTGTAGCATTCACATAGCACGTGTTGCCCAAATTTGCCAGTCCTGGGGGGAGTTCAAGCTACAAAGTAAAATAAAAGATCAAAATCGGGCACAACGGGGTTCAATGAGTGAATGAGTNATTGTAGCATTCACATAGCACGTGTTGCCCAAATTTGCCAGTCCTGGGGGGAGTTCAAGCTACAAAGTAAAATAAAAGATCAAAATCGGGCACAACGGGGTTCAATGAGTGAATGAGTACAATTGATGCGTTGGTAGGACTACTACATCAGACAAGCAAAAATCATGAGAAGTTCGAGCCGACATTTTAGATTTTACTTACCGCTTGGGCAATTTCTGAGTCGTTCATGTCTTCTACGAATTTAGCCTTAACGACGGGTTCAACTTCCATAGCCTCATCTTTCGTGCCCATCAATAAAATGGTTTGGCCTTCTTTGATAGGGAAGTTATCCCAATTCGTGTCTCCTAAAGTTTTTCCTTTCACCATCACCTAGAATAATAAATATCCTTTGCTGTCAACAGCTTAAAATATTTAAGGCTAAAACTTTTATGAAAAATCCTCTTTCTTTAAATACCTTTTGACGATTTGGCGAAACTCCTGTTAAAGCAAAAAGTTGGGCTTTGAAAAGAGTAGGCTCTTCATCAGTATTTAGAGAAACATCTTTAAACGTCTCCCGTCCCCATTTTACTGTAACTAAAAACGACCGAAAGGAAAGCAATTAGCCATTAAAGCTATATATATGAAGCAACTTAAGTCATATTTTCAAAATGTAAAACATTACTAATCCTAGGCCTTACAGTTACCTTGAAAAGCTGGCATGGTGACGTCAATCCAAAACAAAACAAGACGATTAGTTTTTGCTGGAACTTTAGCTGTAATACATGTCAATGTGGTGCCGATTAAAAGACTGATAATCACATGAAACAATCAATTCAAGATCAAGACTTGGAAAGCGAAGTATGAGTGACAGGGACTTGTTACTTACACCACAGCGATGTATCTTTGACCGTACGACGCTGAAGGAGCTGCTGCAAAGTGTAATGCCTTCAGTCCTCAATGCGAATTCAGTGACCTGAAACGCAATAAGTGTTTTAATTCACTAAATCAGATTCCCAGACAGCTTACTTCGTGACCATTACCAACATGCTCTTATTTGTACCTGGTTGCCTGGATATTTTAATTAATTTTTTGTTTTTCTACACGTGTGTAAAAATAACTTCTGAGTTACTCTGCTAATTACGTTAGATAGAAAAAACTTACAATTATTATAATATAATTATTAAAACAAAACTTCTACAAGCGCGCACCCGGCAAAGCTTATGAGGCTAAAATGTATAGGTGACTTTGAATTTTGTGCCCCAAAAAATTACTCAGCACTATTTTCTTCTTCCGACTATAAGGAGCATGTTTATAGCGTACATATACGCGACGTGCACAATAAAAAACACATGGCATAGAATGGGGGTGTACAATGTACAGCATTATACGGAATACTTTACACTTACGATCGCGCCGCAGTGTGTATATCAAAAAAGCAGTCGCAGCACGCAGATCTAATGCTTTTTATGCTTATTTGTTGCAGTTTAATTTACCGTGCATGTAGCCAATTGCTGCGATTTACCAACGTTTCATTTTCCGCACAACAAAATGCCCAATAAACATATGCATTGCAAATAATTGGAATTTTCGGAACATTTACCGCAAGGTTTTTTAAAGGTAATAAGGTATGAAAAAATTAGAATCCGCGTAGGTATAATAAGTGCAACTGCGTTTGCCTGACAGGAGTCCAAGTCCGAAGATGCAAACTTGATGTTTGTTTGTTTACGCATTTTCCATAATTAAGGGAAGGGTAGGGTAGCTGTTAAGAGATAAGGCATTTTGC
>VRMD01000369.1:0-28431 GCA_009872375.1 Sminthurides bifidus
TTGCGAGAGTGAAATGAAGGATAGAGGGAGAGAAGTAAATGGAAAAGGCGGTCGGATGGATTGAATGCCGAGTTTATCAACGTCCTCTCGTCCTGATATACTTTCGAAATGGGTGTAGAAAAGGAATGCTGGGAAAGACCAGAGGTTGAGTTGGAGCGAATCAAGACCAATGTTGACTCTTGGCGTTAGTGAAAAGTGCTGGAGGGAGAGGAAGTGCTCCTTGATGAAATGCAGCTCCGGTAAAGTGGACTGCAAGAACAGGGCGCTCTACCAAAGGAAACAGTAGCGGCCTAACAGCCTCTTTTGGCCACATCCAAAATTCGTTTACCAATTTAAGCTCTTGTGTAACCAAGACTGAAAAACTTGGAGGCGAAATCCTATAAGCGTCTCGCCAGACTGACTGCGCTTATAATATTTTGATCACGTGCCCTCTTCACTGCCGCCGGGTGGTTGTAAGCCTGTAGTGCAATACGAGTTAATCGCCAGCGAGATTCCTGTACTTGTAATCAGAAGCAAAATGATTCAGGAAACTAAGCCGCGAAAGACTTTAGAGCCGGGCTCTGCGTATTCATTATTGGCGATGGCAGAGTGAGAGTGGAGAGGATACCCCTCGTCAACTTCCCCATCCGCAACGACTTTCTCCAAGAGAAAGTTTTCATGGCACTCGGACTGTTTAACTTTGCAGCATTTTCAAGCTCATCATCCATTCTGCTGCCTCCCCTCGCTGGAAGAATTTCCAAGCCATAAGCATTTTATATGCTAAAACTTGAATGAGTTCTCTTAATATTTTACACTGAGCGAAACAGAGTTGAAACATCATGAAAATGTGGATCGAGAACCAAGCATCTTCATAGTTTCTATGGCATAGCGTGGAGAAGGAAAAACATGGAAAAATCCACTACGGTCACCACTTTCGATAAAAACCAGAACTTTCACCCGTTACAGTATGTGCGCAATCAGTTCTTGATATGCTCAAGAACAAGTTTGTAGATAAGACTCGTATCATTAATTTTTTTACACCAGCCCTTTCAAACCCAGTCTACAATGTTGGTGGTAATGCCCGAAACTTGTGTAATTACGTAAAAAGATACTGAGAATGGTGGCATGTGAGAGTTCGCGATATTCTTAAACTATTTTTAACGAGGTGCTAAATTTGAGTTTGAGGCAAATTCATATGAGTTTACATTTTTTCAATACTTTCCCCATTCCATAACTTCCTCTCAATCGCTACCAAGTAAGCTTCAAAGCGGAAGCTCTTCCTTGAGCGAATCTGCAATTGCTCCTGCACTCACTCAAGTTTTCATTGAAAAAAAGTGAATTTCTCAGTCAGTGATATCAGAAATTTTACCCGACTCAATATTTTCGTTCAGCAAAGATAACAGCAGAGATTTCTTGCGGTTCTTGGGAATCCCATGTGGGTGTGTAAGCACGCGGCCAGCACTGGGTTTCTTGATTTTTCAACCGTGATAATTTGCTTTCCACCAAAGGAAATTGCAGCTCCAGCTGCGCGTACTCCCTCACACACACGAGTTAGCCGTTTGATTTGAACAAGAGCTTACTGGGAGTGATGCAAGTGTTATCTGAGGGAAATAAGTTTACCCAGTGAGATCTGCCATGCAAAGATAATCTTGTGAGGGGTTTTGGTTGGCATTCGGAATGTAGTTTTGATGCAAAATGATTGAAATATAAGGAAATAAAATTAGGCAAATCCTTGGAGAAAGGATGCAAATAGTATTAAATTTTGTAGATATGATATTCCCTTTGATCTTTTCCCATTTCATTGCGACTCAGCTAACAGAATGAAATTCTCTTTAAAAGTCAGAGTGTATGAGCGAGGGTATCGTAAAGGAACTTTCTGTCTCAGGGCATTGAGCAAGGTTTGAACAGCTTATTGCACTGAAAATTTACCGAGAATGACAGTATTGACTAATGGAACTTGCAACTTTTTCCGACTTGATACCTCTGAATGAAAATAATAAGAAGATCAGGTGTAGCTCGTGTAACCCTGTTAAAATTTCCTGTCGGGTGATGCTACTTTCGCGGTCGGGATTTATTCTACGAAGGGCTCCAACGCCTAAAACCTTGGAGGAGGAACAGTATGTTTTCGTTGGGCCTTTCGCAAGGAACTCGCAACTTAGAAGCTTTGATTATGTGCACAAGTAATATTTTCTGACGGAATGAGATGTTGATGACACCATAAATTTGCGGATGTGTCTCAGTGTTCAGTAGAGGAAATGAAGCGAATCTGTTGGAATCAGCATACAGATGAAGTCAGCGCCGGATAAAGTCATCTAGCACACTTGATGTCATTACTCTCTCGGTTGCTTGGAACAAGTTTTAGGGAGTATCATCTGAGCACTCGAGATGAGTCAATAGAGCAGGTTGAGAGTTGCTCTTAAATCGCAGTACGTTTGGGAAATTACAGCTCTTCTACACACTTACTAATATTTCATCAGCGTGGGATTGCTCCAACCAATCGTTCCGAGGATTAATGCAACTAGTTTTTGCTTGCCCTTTGCTATGGATGGTGCAGCAGGAGCTATTTTTTCCCTCAACTGATCTTCATTTTCTTTTTTTCCGTTCTATTGATTTTTAGGCGCTTGATATAAGGAAGCTAAGCATATTTCGGATCGATGCAGGCAAAACAAAGACCTTGAGCCTGGAGAACTCGTGGCAATCTAGTGTCTGAGACAGGGAACGGAAACAAGTAATGGTGCAGTGCAGCCAAGCAAATGCAAATTGCAAATATTGTTTTATCAGCCCGGGTCGCAGCGTGGAGGCAAAATTTCTCAGACAATGACGCATAACATCGATTTTTATTATTCTGGCAGCTGGAATCACAAGAATCCTTCGCCCTGGAACTTTTGGAGCTGAAGTTCCTTGACGGTAAACGGTTCTTGTGAATGTGTACTCCTACGTGGTCTTTTGATCTCCGACAGATTCAGCACACAGCTTGGACTTGCACAATGGGCCGGGGCTGATATACATAATAAAATCGGGGCAAACCTTGACTACGATGCAGACAAAGGGTGGGATGCGAAATCAACCTTTTGTAATGCATATATGTGTGGTAATCTGTATTGAAAGCGAGCTGTTCTTCTTTGTAATTTATCCGGCGTGACAGCGGGATTCTTGTCCTCGTGTCACCAAAGTGCATGAGTAGAGGAGTGTACATGTTTTTGCGTACACTTTTGAAAGCGGAGCTGTGTTGTTCCTAAGGTGATGAAACATGAAGACAGAAACAGCCTCAACTAACATTAGATGTAAGAGAAGAAGCCGGAACAGATGACATGACCGTGCGACAGGGACGGAGTAGCTACAACAAGAATGGAAAACTACGTGTCAGATTCATCTTTCCGCTAGATTTGTGTTTCAAGGCGCACCATGCCAGCTTTCTCGAACGGAGGGCCGAGTGAGTTGCAAAGACGAGAGCATGCTTAAGAAGCAAGCACATGATCACGCACCGTGCTCTGATGAATTATACCAAGTCTGGAGATCTCAGCTCGAACTCAAGTACTTTGTTGAAGAAACAGTTACTGCGTAAACAAGTTTGTGACTACATTGGCTTCTGGAGCGGCAGATAGTAATTTATGTGCATGATTATATACGGTGGAAAAATTTGATTTTCAATTCACCATCTTTCGACTAAAGGAAAATATCTGTGAGGAGTCCGCATTGGAAATAAACTTGGTGCTCTTATCTCATGAAAATATTAACCAGGGCGTTTAAATTATCTCACGGAGGTGAATCCATGTAATGTAAACGAGATAAGGGCGCAAATACACAGAGTTCATCCTCAGTGCATCCGATGAAGGTTACACAGGAAGGAGATAAAAGGTGCATTACATTATTTATTTTTCATCCTGTTCTCGTTCCACTCCTCATCAGTCAGATCTGAGTATATATAAATGAAGAAAATCTCTACTCCTGCTCTTCACCTCTACGAGTGTTGCGTAAACGCTATGAAATCCTCAAAGGTAACGATGTTGCCATAGTAAACAGACCTGCTATTTACCGTTACTTTAGATAAGGCACGCTACGTTGGGTCGGAAACAAAGACGTGTGTGCAATTGCGTAGGCATAACAACCACTTCCTTTCCGACGGATGTGAGGCAGTCTATTTGCGCCACATGCAGCTCAAAGAGTGGCAGGCGGCTAGGCTGACGAAAGAGAACCCTCGTTTGTTTTAGCAACACGTGGCTCAAATCTACAAGGGAAAGTAAAGTCATCGAAAGTTTTAACAAGTTTTTAACAGTAACGGCTTTGTTTCTGCCACCTGCAGCCTCTGCTGCCAGCCTTCAAAGCAGTGCGGGAGATTTCTTCCGAGAAATCCCTCTTTTCAAGAGGTGCAATTTCGGGACTGAACCCATATTCACGTCTGGAAGCTATGTACATTAATCGCAGAAAAAGAATTTGGGATGATTCGCTCTTTCCATACACCAATTTCAAAATGAGATGCAGAAAGCATTTGTAAAATTTTTAATGACTCGGCAAATTTAAACGTGAGCGAATTGCAGATAGTCCAAATGGAGAGTTGTGCAGGGCACATTTTTCAAATCTCTTACACCCTTGAGACCCTGAGAACTGGATTATGTTAACGGGTTGCCATTAGCGGAGGGAATGACTTACCGAAAGTATTTTTCAACCAGGAGCAAGGTTAAGGCGAGAGACTCAGCTGCGTTCTCGTATTTGAAAGTGCCTCAGAGGGAGTGTTGAGTTTGGTGAAGAATTAGAAACGGAATACCACAGCCCTATTAGGAATTCGGATGAGTGCTCAAGTGACCTTTAGAGCATGGATTTTTGCCTTAATCAGAAATGTGGTCAATAAATTGCAATTCTTGGAGCTTTGGGTCAATAAATTATGTTTAAGGTCGTAAATTAAGCTTATGTCTTATCTGTTACTGTTATGGAGCAGTTTATGATAGGAGGGCAATAAGGTGGCAGTTATTTGTAGGTTTTTTGTCACGACTCCCACAGATATTGAGCGGAGAGAGTGAAACATGAGACTTTTTTGAAAGCTCTGTCCAAAAGAGCCCGTGGCAAGGAATGCCAGAGTCGATAATAGCAATTAATGAACAGGGCATCAGACAAGGAGGAGCTGTTTGACAGTGGGAAGTGATGGGAAATCTTTTTTGAAAATTCAGTTCCGCTGTCGAACTGCAGACAAAAAGGGAAAAGTTGGAGAAAAAGAAAAGTGTTGGATGGTTGGGTGAATTTTGCCACTTTTTCAATCGCTACATGTGGTGTTTGGAAACATATGTTGTTTCATTCCGTGTGTGCAGAGTGGAGGTGCTTAAAGGATGGAAGATGATCCTGGCTAATGGGTGGGTGGTAGGCAGGCTGCACTTCTCCGATTGTTTGCCTGTCTGTCAAAAAAGGGGTCCACTTAGTCCCACTTATAGCCTGGATCTGGAATCCAGAGCTGAGAGGATGAGCGATCCTGGCTCGTCTCGGAATGCTCTTCTCGAGAATGCTCGTTCTAACGTGTCCTAATCCTGGAGAAATGTGAACGAGTTTCGGAAACGCTCCACGTCTCCGTGCGTATAAGCCTTCCGTTCGGAGTCCGTGAGTCCGCAGGATGAAAAGTGATGGAGAGAATTGCAATTTGTTCCATGTTCATGATTATCAACTTCTCGCTCCACAAGAGCGATTGAGCGGGAGCCAGTAGTGGTCAAAGAGTTGATAATAAATTCAGGACGGTGAAGTACGAAAGTATACTGAGCTTTGTGAATACGAGCTCCGAGGACCCGACGGCTGAGATTTCCAACAAACTTTTGCTATTAGAGCGAGAACAGCTGCTTCTTTGGCTATGGATGTCCATTTCTTTGAAAGTTTTGTGTGCGGTGCGATGTTGGTGAGGACGGCTTTTGAGAGTGGGAGGAAGAGCTGGGAGCGAGCATTGGAGCTGTGGGTCTGGTTGCGAGACTGTGGCTGAAGAAGGGAAGAGAAATTACTTGGAGAGACTCTGTATGCATTCGCTGGCTCGTAGTGGGAATCAATGAAAGCTGGCTGGTCCACAGCTGGGAGAAAGCATGAGATGAAGACGTGAAGGTAATCTGAAGAGTCGGATTCCAAGGATGGTGCGAGACAAGGCAGATGGAAGAGCCGAACTGCGGAAACATATGAGCCCGATAACGTGTCTCTGGCTGTAATAACCATATTGTTTTGAATTATTGATGTTGAGTTGGCGAGCTGCTCCTATGGCCACGCCGCCAATTCATAAGTAAAGCCCAGCAATGCTGAGGATGAAAGCAGGACTGTTTCCACAGCTGTGACTCTGACTCTCTCCGATGATATTTCTCTTCCGCTTCGGTGTGATCATCTCCGGAATAATTTCATTGTTCCACCGTATAAACTCGGACGCGGAAACCAGCGCTGACTAGCGTTACTAACTGCCCTATTGCACATCCAATATCTGGGCAATCAAAATCACGGCGCTGAAACAGAGCGGATCCCAGTGGACAATCATATACATAAGATGATCAAGAGAAAGAGAGTGAGTGCGAGCAAAAGAGGAAAAATCCACCTCCGCTAGCACCAACTTCCACACGGATGTGAGAAAATGGCAGGGTAAACACAAGTTTGCCATCCACACACACAAGCTACTACACGGTCCGAATCAGCATCAAGTTAAAGATCAGTCACCCGCTCCTCCCATAAAAAGCAACGTGGGTACACATCCTGCTATGCAATGGGCAAGACCCGCAGAGCAGTTGGAAATCATTACATTATATCGGCGGCAGACATTGGATGATGAAGAGCGGGAATCATCGCTCCCGGTTGTGGATCTAAATTAGGCATGAGAATCCCGCTGCTCCTCGACTTGATGAGGACGTTGCCGCTGGTAGTGGTAGTGTGGCTGTAACCGAATCCTTGGCGAGCATGGGCGTACTTGTTTCCAAGGGTCGGATCTGTCAAAACAGCCGGCATCATTAGCGCCCTGCTAACGAACCGCACGCCAGCCGAAATCCTGTAGCGCATTGTATTTACTACTTGGAATTTGGATTCATTTTCCATTCCAACTCGGATTGCTAGAGAAAGCTAATGCGCTTAATCGAGAGAGTCCTTTGTGGACGAGGTAGAAGCCTTGCAAAGGAGAAATCCCGCCAGGAGCATCTCATTCCAGCAGGGATTGTGAGAATGTCAGGTTGGGAACAAGTTAGCCGTGGTTGGAGTCTCGGTTCAACTTTCCAAATCAAGTCTTTGGCAAGTACAAGAACATGAAGAAGCCGAAGCCGGTGACATGGCTGGATTTGGTCTCTCACCAGCAGAGGATGGATGTACCATGTTATTACTCGGAGGGAAATGCGGAAGAGGACAGGAAGAGCGTTGGAGTACTGTGCTGGAGCCACTGACGTGGAAAGACTTGAGCATTAAATTAGATTCCACTCATGTTTATCAAGGTAACTCAATCTGGTAAGGAATCTATGGAGTGAGTCCAGCTCCTGTTTAAGGGGCCAGGCACGCCCTGAGAGATAATTCAATCAATACACTGAGGAATATGGCCCATCATTAACTGGAAGTTACGCTGAAATAAATTGTAACGACGGTCACTTGTCCACAACTCGGCGTATTGCTTGCTCAGCCCACGAGTATAAATCCATGTCCTCCGCCCAGTCTACATGAAATCAGTTCCGGCAAGTCCCCATAAAATAGCATATCTCCGGAGGACGAAGAGAGGCAGAGAGATTGTACTAGTGCAGTTTAAAATCAGTAGTTGTAGTTAGCGTATGAAATCTAGAGAAGTTACGTCAATCCGGGTCTGGGCAAGATTTCCCTAATGCGCCATAGTTACTTTCACTCGGACGAAATTCATCAAGTTTCAGAGGAGGAAATCCAACCTCCTCTAAGCCTGTATATTTGTGGTAATGATTGTGGTCTAAGCCAGGCCTAGTACAGACGCCAGTGGGAATTAATCCCAAATAGGCTTCCGTTTATGGCATGTAGACCGCACAGAATGGCCAGTAATGGCGATGCTTAGGGATAAATGCTCTGCGGCCGATTGAAATTGCAGTCCTGTTGGAGAGAAAAACAAGTCGATTAATGTTGTTCCGCTTAGGAATTCGGAATGCGTCGCGAGCCGCTTGCATAAGCCTGAGGCAGGGTACGGCGGAAATCATTGCACAATGTGACAAAAAAGGTTGAAGGAAATGACCCTCGGTCACATGAAATCACGGAGGATCTGCAGTTTTCCCACTAATGGGCAAAATCAGCGTGTCTGTGAGTTTGGCCTCGTCACCGCAAAATTCAAAGTAGTTAAGAATTAAATAGTAAACAAGCACGTTCTTCTCCCTTTTTGCTCCTGCGGTAACGAGGAAATAGTGAGGACGGAAACGGAAAGATGCGGTCTTAAAGAAATGCCAGTAATGAGTCCCGAACCGTGACGCCTCAATCTGTGGTTCTTACTTAAACCTGGAGTTGTTCCATTGGCAGTACTCCTGCTTCGTACTGTATGGCGTACAGCATCGCATCCACGGGCTTGGTCATGTGAAACAGGACGTGACTTGAGATAATGCTCGTCTCGGGTTATTTGAGCCGGGTCCAGGAGATGGCCAGCGAGACGCAACACTCTGAAAGAGTCCCGTGCTCCAAGTCCTCAGAGACTCGTCCGAGCTCATGTTCCATCCAAATTTCAACTCAATCCTTTCAATGTGTGGCATTTTCACAGCGACCAGACACTTAGCAGCTACTAGAGAAACTCGGGAAGGCCGTCACTCGTGCTTAACGTCCATAGGCCGGAATTACATTATGCGCTGCTAATGTGACGCCCGGCTTAGAATTTGGAACATGTACACGACGGACGAAAGCGAAAGCGGGAATTTATGCAGGATGCTGCTATAATTAGGCAAATGTGCATACATTCACGTTTTATTTATTTTCCACAACTATCCTCCTCGTGAACCCACGTCTTTGAGAAGACGTGGGTTCACAGCATATGCAGCAGCCCTCACAGCCTGCGTTCGCTTTGCTATTCAAAACTTATTTCATCGTACTCAATAGAATCGTGTCGGATGTAGATTGTGAAACGTTTTATTAGGCTATGGATTTAGAGTTAGCAGCATTAGGTCGGACCGCAACTGGGTAGTGCCTCTTCCACTCGGTCTTCGGAGTCTTCGGACCCAGTGTATCGGGCGGGATGGAGTCCATGTTTGGCTTGCGGAGACAAAATTTCTTGTGGATAAGGACGAATTTCTGTACAAATAGCTATCGGATCATAAAGCCCGGGCCCGGGGCTCGACGCGCAACTTGACAGAGGCACATTAGTCTGGGAGAGAAGCGTTATTGGAAGGAAATGAAGGAACGTCGTGTGTAAATAAGCATGAATGACTGGCTTTGTGGAGAGAGCTCTTGAGAAGAAAAGCCATTCTCGTCACTCCACATACGCATCTATTAGCATTAAAGCCAATAATTCTGTCTAGTCAAGAGCCAGTAGGAGACACATGGAAGAGCAGAAGATGGTGATCCGCAAAAAGCTACTTAAGCAAAGCAGGAGGGGGCGCAGTACCTTTGTCATAATTTCCAAGTTTCGTCCCCTTTGAAAAAGTCAATCCGTTTACATCCTAAACAATGTTATTCAAAGGGAGCTCAAGGAGTTTCTTGTGTCTGCTACTTATTTGAATAGTCTGTTTCTTGTGAAGAAAAATCACATGCACATGGTCAAAGGATGTTACAAACTTATGATCACGAATCCCGTACTTTGATTGTTTACTTAACACAAGGGCCTTAAGTTTCCAGAAGCCAGTTCCGATAGGATGCAAACAGTCTCGTCTCCTCATCTCATTTCAATCCCGAGATTATATTTTCCGTCGAGAGCCACTGCACTACTGTTCGAAGTAGGGAAACTAAAACTTCCATTGGACTAGCAGAAGAGTAAATCCTGGCATGCATTCAGGTCATTTCACAGATTTTTATCTCTTCGTTAGGAACTTTCTCACTACCGTGTGATAGAAAGTAGTGTGTGACCAAACCCTTTACGATGAGCATAACCCCAAGCGAGAAAGCGGTTCAAGTTACAGTGAGGATTTCTTCACTAAACTAATACACAGGTGGTAATAACGTTACTGCGCATTAAATGTATTGGCGTTGTGCTCACAAAGAAAGTGCAGTGGAACCGTAGGACAGTAGGCGGATGCAATTCGCACTTTACGGCATCAGCGGATTCCTGCCAGACATGAGTACCAAAAGTGTTTGCTCGGCGGTAAAGCATATTTGCCGACCATGTTTAACACTTCTTGCCGCATAATGACCCTGGAGTAGGGTCGGTGGAGACGATAAACAAAGATGCAGGCCTTTCATTCCGGCAACATTATGGTCATGCATTATTCGCAGGCTGAAATAGCGCTCAAGTTGCCCGTTACAAAATAAGTTTGAGGTTACGAAACCTCTGCAGCATAAGTATCCTGGGGAGGCACATACATAGGGAATTTCGTAATAAATTTTACACGGGGAAGTGGTGCGGCATTAGTACTGATTAGACGCTGAGTTGCCGTCAAAGGAAATGCGATAGAGGAAATTAAAGACAGAAAACAAGTTGATGCGAAAGGTAAAGTTGACTTTTAAATGGGAGAATGGCAGGCGTAAAACCGCCCTTCCTGTCTGCAATTACCTGAAGTTGCTGAGTTAACTATGTGGGATTGAGAACTCAGGGGATGACATACTCCAGGACAGATGAAAAGGTAGAGATGATGCGGTGCCAAAAAACACCCTGATGGAAAAATCCCAAGTAACTCTTTCACTTGAAGCACAAAGAGTAATTTTGTATACCTGATTGATTTAATTTGTTAAAGTCAAACGCATCTGAGCTGTAAACAGAGTGAATTGCTATAATGCAGCCGGAAATAATTACTCTAGAAAGGTTGGCGGGATAAAAAATCTTCCGCATCGGCAAACAAGTGGCGGAAAACGCAGTGACCGTGTTGTGGGTACTGGCATAATGTTCTCTCCTCCTCCTCCTCCTCCCAGCTCTAAATCTGCATGTAATCAAGTAACAAATTGGATTTGCCTGACGGTAGCAGGAAAAAGAGCACTTGACAAATTTTGTAACTCAAGCAAGGAGATTGTTTTTCCTTCTCTCTCCTCTGATTTGCCGTGAACCATTTTCATTTACTTCACCCGTCCAAAAAACTAGTTGAGGAACATGCTCCGAGTTAAGAATCCATCTTAAGAACTGTTTAATGTTGTAGACCTAACGTGATAAGGCCGGGCTCCCACACAGAGTCAGCGTCCATCTCAATCTCTCCAGCCTCGGCAACCAGTACACAACTTTCACGTGCGGCCCGCGAAACCTTCCGGCAAACAAAGTTTGAGCCATGTGAATGCCAAGCTGGAGAGAATCAGATGAAATTAAACTTGTCTATAAGCTACCGGAGTACCGGAGGCTCTCACAGTTCACTGGATGTGGCAGCTCTGCCGCTACGAGGTCTTGGTTGGCTTGCTCTGAATGCGCAGTTCAAGGTTTAGAAAACAGGGAAAATTCATGGAAAAAGAGAGCAAAGTGCTCCGTCAAAATTACCCGTATGGTCGGGGGCGAGANTAGAAAATAGGGAAAATTCATGGAAAAAGAGAGCAAAGTGCTCCGTCAAAATTACCCGTATGGTCGGGGGCGAGATAAGCAAGAATGGGCTAAAAAATAATTTGAATTTGCAGCGGAGCAAAAACTTTTTCAATGCAGGAGAT
The DNA here is from genome assembly GCA_009872375.1 of Sminthurides bifidus. Classification (NCBI taxonomy): domain Eukaryota; kingdom Metazoa; phylum Arthropoda; class Collembola; order Symphypleona; family Sminthurididae; genus Sminthurides; species Sminthurides bifidus. The sequence goes on from VRMD01000369.1 coordinate 11,677, forward strand.
TCCTTATGCGAGTCGTTAGATTAGCCGTGGTCTGATCATTATGAAGAGGCTCCTTGTGGAGGAAACTCCTTTGGAAGACGGTAGTGAGCCGGAATAATCCAGCTACCTACTACCTCCGGGCACATGAATTCTCAATGCTTGTATACTCAAGTACATTAGTTCAAGTTGTTGGAGGCAGCTCGTCCTTAGCTAAGAGGGAAATTGTATTTAGAAAGCTTGTTGCACAAATTTTCCACACAATGAGTTCATAATAATCTCCTGGGTATCACATGCCCCACACTCGCCCTCAAGTCACATCCTCCGTCTTATCGCACAGGCATGAGAAAATACGGCCCAGAACTCTTTCTCCCGCATAATTCCTGTCCGAAGGACTTTTTCTTCCATCCCGTGTACTTGATTGCTACGGCTGCCTTCGCCTCTCCTGTCTCACAGCTAGTTACGGGGAATAATATTTGTGAAACCCTTCCGCCGTCGATCCCTGGTAAATTCATACAGAAAGTTGAGTGATTAGACCGGGCCTCCTTCTGAGTCAGGCTGTCAGAATGTAATTGAATGGATGAGCAAGTGCTAGTGGCATCTCATTCTGGCCTGGAGTGGCCCGCAGCTCACTCATGACGTGCGGAACACGTCTGACAGTGAGAAACCAAGTGAAATTTTAGTCATTATACCAGTATCCAGAAGGGAAACATTATCACGTCTGCACGTCATGTAATTCTGACTGAGCGAATTGAGGAAAAAGGTCTCAACTTGAGGCTCCTGCTTCCTGGTCAGCAAATCCCCCAACGATGATGGAATGACGGCCGATCCGTCAATCAGTAGGAGAAATTGCTGAAAAAGCACTATCGTCACGTACTTTAACATATGTACTACTAATACATGGGTAAAATTTGAAACGTCTTCTCTTCCAGGCCTTTTCAATCCCTGGAACAAAAGCACGTCAAGGAGTAGCGGCACGTTAGGTTCCGCACCTGCCATTTGACAATGATAAGTTGGGTGGTGGTCCAAAAGTGAATTTTAAATGACAGGTGTGAATGCTTGGGCCCATGGGACAATTGCGAAAGGAATGGGGGGAATTTGAGTGAATTTCCCTAATTCCCACGCACGCATTCTTCTCCAACGTGAGGATGAAATGTGAAGGATGACAAAAGTCTGCACTTGACCGCATGCCAGAATAATTACAAAAGAAAACATGGGAATTAAGACACCACGTTTACAATTACATGAGCACAAATGAGCACTACTGCGAAGAAAAAGTTGGAGGTGACTGCGAATGGTGAGCGCCTTGTCATATGAGAAGAAGGATGGGAGAAGAAGGAGCGTTTTGCCTAGCTCCATCCTCATTTCATTAGGTGAAAGCAGGTGAATTTTCACGCTGGTCTGCCGTCGAGCTGTGTGAATTGTCTCAGGGTGTTGTGTTTCTTGGACTTGTCTCAAGGAATTTCCACAGAGATTATGTCATGTATTGAGTGACTGATGGAAGTGCCAACTATGCAGCGGTTTCGAATGACACCCTAAGTGGGAATCTCAGGGTGCACAGCACGGGTTAAAAATGCAGATGGATTAACTAGCATATGAGTGTTACGAGATGACAAGCTGACAAAGTGAAGATAGTTTTTTATCCTCGAGAAACAGAGCTAGACAGGGCCAACAGCCGTGAGTGAATGGCTGCCAGGCTTACGTCCCTAATACAAGTGAATACAGGCAGGAATTGCGAGATTTCCCATACCAAATCAATCGTCAGCTCCAGTCAGTCAGTACAGTCAAGGAGCAGCACAAATCTCTTGCTACAGTTGTCTCAACGGCAGCGGAACGTTTGCAAGCATGGAATGGATCTGAAATGACTTTAAGATCCGTGATATAATTGCTAGATCACGGACCCGTCTCCCTTACCGCGTACACGAAATGCTTTAACTGCGAGCCACATTTATTCATACGGCAGTCAACTGAACAGAAGGGAACCACAGCCAGCTGGCGGACTGGGATGAAATTGGCTCATTGGGGCGACAGGAAGAAGTGAACGTGGGCGTTTCCAAATTGTTTCTTAACCGATTTTGCTGAGTGATAGAAGCCATGAAATGTGTCGTTCCGATTTCCACAGGCAATAAAACTCATTGATAAGAAAAATGGCGAGGGAAGCAATTTTGCACGGCAGCGCACAACTACCGGAGTGAATGCAATCCTTTGTGTCAGCCGCTTTATTGCGAATTTGGACCAGATCTCGGTGTGCAAATAGTATTGCAGATCGACAGATATTCATACATACTGATACCGTACTATGTATTCGGTCCTTTTTCGTTGCCAACCGGAGACAGACTTACCACAAATATTGAGAATGAATGCTTTGTATTTTCGTCAGACTCCGAAGGTTTATTGACTCCCTCGGGTGATGATTTTGAGGAAAACCACTAATTACAAGACATACATGTACATGAATGCACGCTCAGCCAAATATGCATGAAAAAATAATGGATTTATGCATGATTTGATCGATCACACTATCCATTACTTTATGACTTGTTTTGAGTTGTGTGGAGGAAACAGGAATAATTTTTCTTAGATCCTCGTCCCATAAAAGCTTTGACGCATTTTTTCTTTTTTGTCTCGAAGCTGTGATGTAAGCAAATTACTCTAATCAATGTAAGAACTTGAAGAAATTATGTCATGGAACGCAGGCAGTACGCAGGTCTTTCAGATTATCTCCAGTACTAACATGCAAATATTGAGACTGTCATCATGAGCTATATTGGACAGATATGCTTTCATGTGACTAATAGTGTTTTTCGTTTCTCGTTTCAAAATAGATGTAGATCATATTTGGAAGGGGTACATCTGTTCCCGCTTAAGGAATCTCTTGTACGGCACACTAAAGCTTGAACTGCTTAACCTGCTCGTCTGTCAGGCGTAACAAATCTTTTTACGGGTTACGAAAGTCTGCAAAGGAGCGGAGAAGGACACAGGTTGAGTTCCACTTGTTTCGCCCATTCCTTTCATTCCTGGCTGAAAAGAATTGTTTGAACGACTACTAAAAGGATTGTAAAAGGGCTGTAAAAATCTTTAGCAGGTAATTAGGTAGATAGGAACCGATGCCATTACAATTGTTTCCGCACACCCGGTCCGTCGTATGTATGGAAGCCATCCCACGGAGCAAACAATATGGACTCGCAGGCACTTACAACATCTGCATATGTAAGAAGATTCAAGACAGGAGTCTTGTGTCTCTACAATAACTAGGGGACAAGTCATGGAAAAGGAAGCAAGAAGTCTGTAGAGCTGTGGATGTAGACATGTGTAAACAACAGCCGGAGAGTATGGACCGGGAAGGTTGCTGAGCTATGCTAATTGCCCTTAAAGCGCATCTCCTAGGAGAAATAAAAAGGACACAGGGTGTAGGTACGGATCGGAACTGTGGACGGATTCAGGAGTTAGTTTTCGAGCACGGATTGAATTTTAACACTTTTCCCATTCCGTCGCCCTGTGGCAGGGCTTTATTTTTAGAAAGTTGATCTGCACAGCTCTGCCTTTTCTTCTTAAATCCGCATTGAATTCCTCCTGGTTTCTCTTGGCGGAAGAAATATTGCTCTTTGATTCGTTAGAAGAATCCCGTTAGAAGAAAGAGACCGTGTTACGCATCACTTTTGAGCAAGAGGCAGTAGCTGCATACCCCGGAGCAAGAAGACAAATGGAAAGTGCTCGCGTGTGGTTGCAATGCCATTTTTTAAATCTGGCAGACAAACATGTAGCATCCTTTATCTTGAATGGACGGAGGAGGAAGATAATATGAGAAAAGGGGCGATTGTATTGCCGCAAGAGGAGCATATGGCAAAAGAAAAAGATACATGAGAGGTGGCAAAGCAGTAACTTTTATTTTGCTTTTCTCTCCGAGCTCCTGTTTGGTAAACACGCTGTCGCAGCTCTCTTGTAACTTTCCACGGGAGGACGGGAAGGATTGCAAACATACTCATCTTTCGTCATGTAACAAGTGCTTGATTACCGTACGATCCAAGAGGTTTAATGCTCCTCGACTTTGTCGGATCTGTGGCTCCGCCAACAAGATGATGAAACTAGTCTGCATGCATACAGATGCTCTTCTAGGTCACATTATGTATATTTGCCACTTGATATCATATTGTCATTCTGGTCATTCGCTTAGGAACAAATCCACATGCTAGAATGCTCAAGTAGCCCACTTAAAAGGAAGAATTTCCTTGCAAATCATGCAAAACAAGTTACTGTGAGAGTTGGAGAAGAGGAAGAGTGCGATAGTCTCCAAAGCTAACCAGCTGTCGTATTGAGTTTGAGTGTTTGTATGTGCGGCTTTTGTGATCTTTGCATTCGGATCGTGAGATCCCTTGAACTCACATTAGCCACGGGAAGGTATGACGGAAGCAAGAACATCTTGTGGACTTAAGCACACCATTACGGAGGCTCAGATGCTTGGATGTGAAAAATACTCGTATCACGTTCAGTGTCTTCTTCATTGATCGTCTCCAGCTCACCTAATAACAACACCATAAGGGAAAGAGATTTTGCCAAATGACTTACAACTCTCAGAGAAAATCGAGCAACTGTAAGGAGAAGAGGGAGCAGTGGGAGAGAATTGCAATAAGTCTTGCGGTTATACTCCAGTGGATGATCGGCTGCATTAGAGTACTGATGCAGTTGCGGATAGCGGAAACATACCCTTAGTGGTCTCTGAAAATCACGAAGCGGAAATCACGTGTGAGCTGGATCGTGTCTACATCTAATGCAGTAAACAAGGCCCGGGCCTTTGGTAACCTCATCAACAACCTTTGGTATCAAAATGTGTTGCGATTCAAACAAGATGGTAAACACTAGTCTTGGTGCATACGTAAAGAAGCAACTGGGAATTTTTGCTAACGGGGGGAGTCACTTATGTGGGGTACGATTGGACTAAAACAGATTGTACACACTGGTAAGGTGTGACTTGCAATGAACTTCCGTCTAAAACGTCAAGTTTTGAAACGTATTGTAACTGGCAAAGGTGGGAATCGGTAGGTACATGTAAGATACCACATTAAGTTAGAATCCAAAGGCCCAGGTAGGGACAATTGGTTTTGTACGTGTATGGGTTAGAGGATTACCTATAGTTCAGCTGGTTCTTATAGACTTTCTAGTATCCAATATGTGAGGTTTTTACGGAGATTTTTTTAAGTCGGGTCGTAGGCTGAAAAAAACAGGCTTTGAAGATTTTTTCGGATTTGAGGATAGCGGAAGGAAGGAGGAACTGGAAATTCGGGACCGAAATGAAGGATGAGGTGGAATTGTGACTGCTTTGATCCAGTAAAAATCAGTCTTGTTACTCTTAACCTTTTGAATTTAAAGAATTGAGCACAAAGGAGCGTGATGAGAGCGAAGCGGAAAATATTGAAAATTTATCAGATGGCAGCTACATGAGCATCACCAGACGTTGAGTAACGTGGAGTGAGGGGGAGAGGACGCGGAAGAGAAAGGAGAGGAGCACATAAGGTCGTCCGATAAGGGAGAAAACTGAAAACGATGAAGGATTACTCTTGGTTGAGTCTTACGGGATTTTGTTCCATTTCTTCATAGAATGGAGAGAAAACAAGCTGATGAACTGACTGAAAGAATTGCTCGAGTGGATACGCTGACATGGCGGACAGCGGAGAGCGGGTGTCACGGAGGAACTACGTCTAGGCAGATCAGATAGGGAGAAAGCGAAAGGCTGAACGGGATCAAAAGGTGTGGAATCCGAGCTTTCTTCCCCGGAGGATTTGCCACATGATGTACTAGCTGTTTCAAGATGGAATGGTGATTTTTGGAATGTGTTAGCTGTGAGTTTTACTTATTAAATATTCGAAACCGTAGCAAGAAAAATTACCTACGCAAATAATGCATGACTTATTTGATTTATGCTTTCAACCAGCAACACATGGAAGCCACATTATAGATAAATGCAAGGGTGGAATGGTGGGAAGGCAAACACTTTTTCACTTTCTCGCAAGCGAGCATCCGCGAGCGGTATGAAAAAACCTTTTGCTTTTTACTTTCGCTTCGCGCGTCTCGCCCTCAAACGGAGCGGAACTGGATGCAAATTCACCAACTGCTCCTGGTGCACACCTTTTGGTTCGAGGGTCGCTCCTCGTTTTCAGGCCACGGCGGGTCCGCTGGCTCCGCTTCTGACTTGGAGGAATAAGAAAGAGAGAGAGAGAGAAAAAAAATGAAAAACTTTTCACCAAAATCCCCCCGTCGGCGTTCCGCACACACCGCGTGAATCCATCTTGCTCTCCTCACCCATCTCAATTCGGACTGACACATGACGTAAACGGGAATTATGAACACTGCCTTTCTGAATTTGCAGCTGTTTCTCCTATTCCCTACACACAAACAGGTACTTAATAAGCTGATGCAAAAAGGGTTGGAGGAGTTAACCTCGGAACCGACCGTAACAGGGATAAAAATGGGTACAGGGCTAAAAAAATAGTGGCGATGAAAAGCTCTTCTCAAAGTGATTAATAACATGATGCGAACCGTTTCCAGAAGATACGCTCGCCCGGATGTAGCAACAACTCATTTATGCAAATATCCGATTTCCAACAAGCACAAACATGCTTAACAGCCAGTCAGACTCGGAAAACAAGCGAAGATGTACGTAGGGTTGGCTCCCGGTTTGATTTACTAGAGGGAAATGCCCGATTGATCATTAAAATTTGTGCACTGACAGCCTCTAAAATTTTATGCAAGGGTCTCGTACAGTTTCACTTCCTGAAACTCAGCTCACAGTTTACTGCTACTTATCTCGCCGAGTGTGCAAAGTCGGTGCAATTGCGCGGACAAGGAGGGAGTTTCGCAAATTCAAGCCAAACTTTCTCATGGGTCGCGAAATAGTTCTGGAAAAGTTGTGCCCAGCTGCCGGTAATTCTTAGCCGGGAGATATTTCTACTTGCTGCATGCGGATTAGCCTCGCTGAAACATACTCTTTATTTTCGGATCACAGAAGAGTGCTGAAACTCTCGCTTACAGCTTCATAAAACTTGACCTCGGTTGACGTGGCTCCATGGAAATGGAACGGCTTCCGAGTGAAGAAAATTTAAAAACTTGCTTGTCTGCTCGAAACGATGCTTTCACATTCCTAGCCTGGGGGAAAGGAAGGTATGGTGATGTTTCGGCAGGTTCACTGGTGTCAAGCAATAGTACATTGAATAGCACAGCGGTAACTAGGAAATGGAACTGAGGGAGGAAATGTTAAGGTGTAGATTGAGGATGAAGGGATTCATGACACCAGCATGACTGAGGCTATTATGTTCATCGTCACGGATACTGCCTTCGGCTTCTTCTCCTCGACATCCTTACACGAGAGATTGATTTCACCCACTTTGGCTGGATTCATACACGGGCCAGTGGCTCAATTCATGTCCGCATAGTTCATACAGTACGGAGTTTAACGAGAATTTGATGCCTTTATCCAGCCAGCCAGTCGTGGGCTTCCATTCATTGGCTCACGCCACATTCCAGCTTTTCCCTGGCTTAACTTTGTCCTGTGAAAAGGGAGTATGATTCATGTCTTGTCCAACGTCTGTGTGCAAGTGCACAGCAGGCTCATTGCACGAAGCACTTGTAAAGACATAGTTTTTACGGTATGAGAAAAATTCCAAACTACATATACTAAACTGCAACAGTTCGGAACTTGAAAGGGAAAACTTTCGCTAGTAAACTTTTCATGGCTTTCTTCTCGTGTTGCGGAGAAGGGAAAGTGGAATATTTTAAAATTTTTTTCTTTTGCCCCCGAATGTGGAAATATATCAAACTGTACTCGACTCAAATGACACGAAATAATATTTTGTATTTATTTTTTATCAGGGTTCCAGCCGCGGCTTTCGAGCAAGACGAAGGAGCACCATTTCACGACCGAGCGAACTTTATGGAACGGTGGAGCAAAAGGAAACAAGCTCTTTGTAAACACTTGTGCATATAAAATTGAATCCGCCAACTTTCCAACCCGTGCGCCGGACCAGGTAATTTTTTTCACTTTATACTTTCTCAGCTTTGAGTTTATCTGTAACACTTGAGAAGGATTTATGAAAATTCCGACTACGCATGATTGGTTGCCGCTTTGCCAGCTTTCGGAAATTTCATATTTGCTTGTTATTGAAAAGCAAATTGACTCACGCTTAGGAAAAATTTGTTTGTACAAGTAAACGATTTGTAGTCAGGAGCAAATACAACAAAGTTTGTTTACCAAAAATCTTTTGCATTTCCCCGTCAAGCCTTGATCTGGAATTGAATTTTATCAAATCAAGGCCATGGTGAGCGTACTGGTGAAATGTCAGAGTACTCTTGTCACCATGTGCATTGGAATACAAGAAGTCAAGTTTATCCCAAGATTTTCTTTTCATGCTCTTGGATCTGAACTAGTTCTTGTGATCACTGAGGCTTTTACTTTTATGTTATAATGTTTATGTTTTACTTATCAGAATGTTCACGGGTTGTACATGTACGCATGGCCAATCAACGAACTTGAAGTCAAACTGATCAAGTGGCTGTGAAAAGATACTGGCACTTAAAATCATTGCTCAGCTCAGCTCAACATTGTCATTCTCACCCGACACGATTCACATACTCACTTGCTAAGCACCTTCCCTGTCTCAAGTACGAGGAGAAATCCTTAGTTCGGATCGGAAGAACTTTTCATTTCGAGTTCCTTACATAACCTCTTTTTAATTTTACTGCTGAAAGTCCAAGGTTCGTATCTCTAGAGAGGATGTAAGTCCCTGTAATAGCTTGTAGCTGGAAGAAAGCAGGTTCAAGTCCTTGAAGCCTGCCGATAAAGTTTCGGACGAGAGTAAAATACATGACATTTAGCAGGCACATTCCAGGGCAATTACAATGGGTGTACGGAGGTGATTAATTTTCTAGGATTTTAGAAATGGTGCATGGAATGAGCCCAGGCTCGGGACTTGAGCAGAGTTTAATTAAAAAATTCCATCAATCAAGCTTGACGATATTACAAAGATGTGAGTCACTTGACAATTCTCACGAGGGTGGAGTGATGTAACTGCCCTGTGATTTCGTGTCAGCGAGCACAAAACAATCATCAACGGGTGTTGCAGAACAAGGGCCGGCTACAGGCTTGGCGCGTAACTAATTCCAGAATGTGATGTAACTCGGCTGGAATGCTGCGAATTATTATAGTACTCGCTCGGCTAAGCGTGAATCCTTGGTTACCGAATTGTGGCACGGATGAGAATGAGTGTATGCAAGGAACGTGGAGCGTAATAGCTTTCGTTCGGGTTTTGAAACAGCGGAGGGGCAAGGAGACGGAGAAAAGAGGCACGCCGCATAATTCATGACATGGAACAAGCAGGCACTGCACAGACCCCGAGAGAATCACCTAAACAAATGACATTTAGGCTCGGTTGTTTGCGGAGCAGGATAATGGCCTCTTTGTTCGTGGATCACAGACCGGTGATCAAATGCGAACAGGCAAGGAAGGTAAATGAAAGTCAAGCTGGCGAGTTTCCCCGCAGATTGGTTTCCTTGTCGTGGTAGCTCCACCAAGATGAAATTAATGCCCGGTACCGACATATCAGTACCGTCGTCTTTGAGTGCGTATGCCTGTGCATGTATCCTTCCACTAGACTGCACCCCGTTCGAAACTTGCAGTCCAGTCGGATCTTGTGTCCACATTCGTTGCCATACAACTTGAAGTTTCTCTGCCTGTCCATAGACATTTGTCATGGCATGGACTGGAATATCATGACGTTGAACATTATGCCACAAGGCTACGGCGATACTGTTCTCCAATCCATTGGCTTCCATCAGCATGTAGTATGGTGACCAGGAATAAAATTCTTGCTCGAGATACTCAAACAGTGCTAACCTCATGCGACATTTGTGAAGAAAATGCAACTGCTGGAACCACTTGCTCAACCAAGGAACAAAGTACCGCAGAGACCACTTGTTCCATCGGTTACCCCGAACAATGTGTTTTCCAAGTAACAGGATATGAAACCCCTTCCAGCTCATGTCCACGTCCCATGCGAAAGTTCCAGCCGTGCATAATTCCCCGGCGGTCACGGTGCCTAGTTTGTCGGATTGTCAGTCCTTTGGAAATGCTCCGCCGCCCTGGACATGGTGAAATATGCCATCTCAGTTCACGGTCCGGCCATGACCACAACGGATTGAGTGACAGGGAACATTACGGGCTGACAAGTTGCAGGACTAGGAGTTTGAATAGCGGCATGGAATGCCCAGAATAGTGCACTTTAATCAGTAAGGAGAGGGTGAATTGGTGGGCCTGGAATGCAGAAACCAGGGCTGGAAATCTGGTTTGAGCCTGTTGTGTTCTATGAAACCAGCCCTGGTGTGTGCACAGGAAAGTGGTAATGTTTGGAGGTTGGACGGATCGTCGCGTGGTAATTGCCTGAGCCAGGGTCGCGATCTCCTTGTATGTGCACAAAGTTAAGTTTAATGATGAGGCAAGACGTTCTGCGGATGGATAAACAATTTATCACGCAATTTCTTCCTGATCACAAAGTCCCGTAGAACTTTATTTGATATGGAATCTTGAGGGAAAAACGAGAGGCAAGAGCCAAAGATGGATTAGATAAAGTGTCTGTAAATCAAAATTATTACTCGCCTTGGCACTCAACTACTCCCGATTGGTTATGTAATTACTTGTGTACACAAATCTCTTAGGCATTTGTCTCCCGTCATTTATTCCCGCGGAGCTGACGTTCAAAATCCCACGCAATGCCACTAGCAGGGCTGCAATCCATGCTTCGCCGCATGCTTTACTCCACGGTCTTCCACGCTCTTTGCCCTTTCCGGGAAGCGGAAGGCGGGCGCAGGGCAAAAAATAATGAGAGAAAGGACAGATCCAGATAACTCAGGCCCTGTCCAGCGGCGAGCGATCGCTTTTCCACTATTTTTAGCCACCGATTCTAAAACATTGATGAGGCTTCGCTCGCCATATCCCTCTCGACGTAATTAACTTCTCATCCGCCCATCTCACCTGCTCAATAATGTCGGAAGCCTGGTACGTGGTGCTGGTCCTTGGGAAGAACAAGGGACAATAGCGTCAATATAAAACGGAATGACGCATGATAAAGCTTTAATTTGCCGGCTCGAGGGTATGTGCTTTTATAAGCACTCTGTTGATACGGAACACTCCCTTGGGATTTCAAAATGCCCTTATGAAGAATGGCTTAGGAAGAGTAAGTACAGTTGCTAAAAAGTCATTATCTCGTGTTCATTCAGAACGGACCGTGCATCTTGCTCAAGGATGAGTAACCGGAGTCGGATTTTGAGCCACGGAGCGGAACTTGGTAATTAAACGCCCCTGCGGAAAATACAATGTATTTGAGCAGAAAGCTGAGAGAGCATGTAAAATAGGCCAAATGTAATTAGACTGGTCGCATCAAATAATTCAATTTGATATGACATGTACAACTTCACTCGGGCTCTTATCAGGGCAGAACAAAGTGATCTTGTACCAGCAAAGAGGATATATGCACCACATCTTTTATTTCTGCCAGACATATGCTAACTCACATTAAGCTAATTTAACAGGATTGAAACCTTGTGAATTACAATGAGTGCGGCCTATAAGCACACAGATGCTGAGTTGATAGGAAACATTGGAAATTCTCCTGTCCGAGGCAATCACTTGAAGAGGAAGGAACACATGCTAATTTGAGAATTTCGGATCCACTGAGAAGATAAGCTCTGGCTTGAAGTAATTTTACTTTTGTTTCAGGAAATTGCCTCTATTTAATTCTTCCCATATGTACACTTTGGTCGGCTGCTGAACCCAAAGCTCCCACTTGGGGATTGCTAAACCGCGTCATGAAAAACAAGAGCAGTCTCCATAGTTCCCCGCATAGTCCCCAATGTTTTCAATATTGCAAACTAGACTTGAAAATGTATCCAGCNAAAGTTCCCCGTATAGTCCCCAATGTTTTCAATATTGCAAACTAGACTTGAAAATGTATCCAGCTGAAACTGTAAAAGCTAACAGCAATATCGGGAATTTATACGTCATTTTAAAAGGACACGTTCAAATCCTGCACTTCCTTGCTCCTTCAGCTCCGAACTTAAAAAGATATAGCGAAACTACCCGCGATAGTAAAGAATGGATGTGTTCCATTTGAAATTCAAGAATATGAGGTACAGCTACAAGAGCTTGTAGGCGTGGTCATGGGAATTGTTATTGCAAAGGAAATTTAATCTGACCAGAGGAAATGGCAGTTCGCATTGCTGGTTTCTATGAAAAGTCTCATGTTTCTGGTGTCCTCGAGCGGCAGGGGACAAGTTACTGTGAACTCGATCTTAGCTTCCTATCCATCATCCCAGGTGAGAACAGAAGGAGCAAATTCAAGAAGCTTAAGCCGCCCATTATTGTCGAAATTCATGCTTGTGTTATGACGAATTGTTGCGTAGCGATGGTCGTCTTGTCCGCTGCGGAGCATATGTAATACGTCATTCACCCTGATTTCATTGGCATCTTCATCGGAACTGGACCCATGAGTTGTTGACAGTAGGAGTGAACGACAGATGAGATGCGGATTGTGAGGGCCATGACGAGATGAAACGCTTCAATGGGCAAATCTTGGCCCGAGGCGACTTCATCTAGGTGTTTTCGAACACCAGCTTTTAGTTCATATGGTTACGACCGAAGCAGGAGTGGCACTCTGGTAAAGCCGAAGGGAAACTGTAATATTTAAGCAACTGTGCAAATGGATTTATCAGGAATTAAATCTCCTGCTCGGGCTGGTAATGGTCTCAGTTAATAGTCTTTTCTCATGGTACACATGTAAACCCGGGGCAATGCACAGGCTTGTAACGCCTGCCGTGATCACTCTGACGGGGCGAATCAAGAGAATTTTACTATCGACAGTCCTCGATTAGGAAAAATACATTCCAGTCAGCTGCTCTATCTCTCATGTAATCACACCGAAACGTTCACATGGACAAGATTAAAATCAATTGCTGATCAACAACTTGACGCAGTCCCGTAACTTATTCATGAGTATGCGGTTGTGGAAGAGGAGATGGAATTGAAATTGATTTGCAACCCGCTCTTCCCACGATGTGCACAAGTTTCCAGTAGGAAAACTACATCGGAGCAAAGTACACAAGTACATCAACTTGAGCCCACGGACCGTGGTGGGCCGAAGGAAAGGTACGGCAGGTAGGTGCTTGTCACTCACTCCTTCGTGATAAGCGACCATGTAGTTAAAAGAGACAGCTTGTAAGCTATCAAATATACTGCCTCACAGCGGAGAAAGCATGGCAAGTTGAACCCCGAGCTAAACATTTCATTTCCATGCCAGCAAGTAATTTGTTCCTCCAGTTTATGAGACGCGGCGAAACATTTCAGAGCCGCCAATGGGCCAGCAAATCCAATGCCTGAAGAATGCTCAAGGAGCTGTGTACGCTGCACTTGACCACCTTTCCCCGTGTAATACAAGTGCATGACGTCGGCAGATTGCATGACTGGAATGCGAGGAATTTATTTAATTGTGTTGTCACCCTGCTCAAGTTTCATATGACTGCAGACGATAAGCTTGAGCGGAATCAAGTGGTTGCCTGGCGGGTATGTGGTGTTCCGTTAGAATTCACTGCTCGTATTAGAGTGAGGAATGAACTTGCGTTTTCCAAGACCTCGAACAGTATACCATGCCGTACATACTGCACTGCACCGGTGATTCGTATTGCTCCGGCTACAGAGGGAATAAATATTACGAGGTCTTAAAACGCTAAAGTTCATTTCATTTTACCGGCGGAGAGTGAATTGCCAGTAATCAAATAACAGACTGGAGGAATAATGCAGGATTTACTTCCGAATCGAGACCTCATGTAGTAGACACTGGAGCGAAATCAAGTCCTCATGTGCTGGAGTCGATGAGAGTAGCTAGAGCGAAAGGGAAGCTGAAGCCCTACTGTCGTATATGGACAAACTTGTAGAAAGTCCAGGAGCTGTTTGCGAAAATATGTAATAAGGTGAGTGGAGAAGATTAGTCCTGGTGCTATGCACCAGCGGAAGCGGGTATGTTCCAAAGCTGATTTTCTCATCTAAGTGCATACTGTTTGATTTGAGGTTCTGTAAATAATTTGGGCGAGACTGAATCAAGTCTATTTGCTTTTCTTTTCCTTGCGGTTTGTGAAAAGTGAAGGGGAGCTGGGTGAAGTTCGGTGTGGCGGCGGGCGGCGCAGCCATTTTCACCCAGGACGATCATATATATTTATTTGTACAAAGCAACCGCACCTTCTTTCACGGTCGGTGAAAGCCGCGCGGTGAAAGTAAGCAAGGGACTGCGGCAATCCTTTTTACATTCTCGTCACCCGACACTTTATCATTTCCCATCCTGTTTTCTTATTCAGCGAAAGAAAATATTAACGATATGTATATATACGGGCTCCTTATTTTTATTGCACACGTGTTCCTTTCAAGTCTACCCACGGCACACGAGTGCCAATTACCAGCATCAAAATGAGCTTTGTAAATTGCTATTGTAAATTTTATATGCACTCAAAATATGCACAGGCATCGTCCTTCATTGTATTATTATGCAAGAGCAGTGCAATATACAAATATAACTTTCTGATAAGATTCCGCCCAGCAGTGATTATACGTGACGGGGAATGCTGTATTATACGGTCTCAGAAGCCTTCGCCAACTCGCAGTTCCAAAGTTATTGCGATGCAATGGGAGTGTGACAAACCGAAAGGAGTTTGCTGACAACTAGTTTTCCTTCTTCTTACATGTCAACACGTATAAAATGTATATAAAGTGTAATTGCTGAAAATTTTAACACCGATTATTACATGTGGTGGAATTGCCGGAGCGACACGCAACCGATTCTCTACTACCGACATGGGGACAAACGAAATTGTGGGTTTATTGGAATAGGCTGCATTTATTGCACGGTTGTTGAGACAAGGCTTTCCTTCTCACGCCCCAATGCCGATCCTCTCTCGATCGTTGCAGTTTATAGCAGAGGCAATTTAGATAAATCGCAATAGTTCTCGTATGTATTGACCATACACTCGGTGCTGAATCGAAATGAATCGTACTTGTTAGCTTTCGAGCTGAAATTGGCGGAGGGAGAGAGTGGAAGAACGGATCTGTAAAGTGTATTATTTAAATGTATAAACCGCTACGGTGGCAGCAGTCGAACCAATTCCGCTAAAGAGCTTCTGGGTGCGGAACACTTTCCAATATTTCATTTTGACGCTGAACTCTGCATTTGTACGATTGTAGACGTCGTTTAGAATCAGGGTAACATTTCCCTCATAGCCCTCATGAGAAGCCAGTAAAGCGATGAATTGCGAGCTGGACATGAACTGCAGCATGAAACATTTCGCGAAATGACAGGGAGGTTTTTAACACCCCTGTTCCGGGAAAACGACCAGGAACAGTGGCAAATAACCTCGGTTTTTCCTCAACAAATGAACTTTCACAAGTCTTTTAAACAGGCTGACTTTATTATAAAAGTTCATCGCCTGCCAAAAAGCAACTTTTCCTGAGCCACATAGTACACTGGTTTCCAGGGACTGCTGCTGGTGCCCAATGGAGGTTTTTTGCTGCGGTAAAAAATTAATCATAGCCTTGATAATTGTTTAATGGTAAGTTCAAGACACGCTCATTATTCATTATAAAGGCCCCCAAGTGAGCCCTGCTGTCACGTCAAAATATGTGATCGGTGCAGAGCCAATTCCAAGCCCAGGCACATGGGTAAGTCCAAAGCCGTCCAGGCAATAAATCTTGTTCTGTGGGCCGAAATCACTTCGTGGCTGCAGCAAAGGCCTGGAGCGTTTCAGTCCAGATTTGTATGGAAAAAGCTCATTCATTCCTTCCATTCATGAAGTGATTACGCGTACACAACTCAAGGCGCAAGGAGGCAAGGCACGACTCCTTTGACTTGAATTACGTGTCTCTCCCAGCGACCTTTGGGCGTTTCCACCTGACACGTTTATATTGATTCTTTTGTAGTATGATATCCAAATGAGACTGACATGCAGTCGTAGAATGGGAAGTGTAACTTTTTTAAGTCGCTGTGATAGATAGATCCCCCGCAGGCAGGGATTGGATTGAAATCTGTTTATTTGTGGAAGAATTTTCCGTGCAAGATGGGATCAAGTTGAAGGCGAACGGAAAGGCTTTGGTGGTTTGCGGAAAAGTTTGGCTTGTCAAAAATGCATAAATTTGTGAGTTGCTTCAGCAATTTATCTCACCTGACCTATTCCCATCATGCATAAGCTGCTACATAAGTGTTGGCGTATCTTCCAGTCTGAAAATTGTATCAGGACTCTGTCAGCCTGATATGACTATAAAGGCTGTACATGCGAAACAAGTTTTGTCAGAAAAAGGATCACGTGACAAGGGAGACATGCTTGTATTCCATCTATGCATTCATGATTAAGCAACTATTTTACACTAGGCTAATCACTACTATTCCTTTGCACAGTAAGTAGAGGGGAAAACATAACATATTGCACAATTACAATCAATCAGTAGTGTACACCTTCCAAAAAGTGAGTAATGTCCGAAATAAATGTTAGTTTGTTCAAGACACACTGTTATGATATCGTTTACCTACGTTTAAACGTTGGTGCGTGGTATAAACTTGAGCAATATCTGCGTCACTTGAGCTGTTCAGTTCCTCGTTGTGGAAACATTTAATTGGCAAGCTGAATGTGCGCAAAATCCGCGGGTGCGTTGGATCGGAAGGATGAATTCAGGAGGGGTTGATGAGTGATGGTATGCAGAGT